>JAMKCH010056497.1:0-35450 GCA_023653785.1 Ophioderma brevispina
GGTTATCTACTTCCTCCCCCATGGTAAGGATTGAACTCTCCTCCACATTTTTTTTTAGTTTCCAAGGGACTGCAAGATTGGTTTTAGTGTTTTTATTTATTTTTTAAAAATTCCCTAATTTTTAAAAAATTTTTTCCCAAGCCTAAATGGAAGGGGCTGTTAAGCTGAAACTTTAGGAATGTGTGCATAAACAAAATACCTAAAATCTCACATTGGCTTTTTTGAATCAAGTGTTGAATTCTTTAGAAACAAATATTTAGGGAAAAATAATTAGGGAAAATTAGAAACACCTATTACTTTCAAATAGAAACACTCAATCTGGAACATTAACGTGAGATGTCTAAATTGATTTTCCTTTCATATGACCACCTTATTCATCACCAAGGAGTTGTAGTTTCTTCTAGGAAAAATTATGAAAAGTGGATACTTCAGTATTTCTAGAAATACTTCGACAAAAAAGTGTTGTTGCGACCACCTGTTCTGGTTTTGATGATATACAGAAAAATAAAAAATGTCTGGAATTTGATATTTCTTTAACTATTAAAAACAAACACGTTCTTATAACCATCAATTACTTGAGAAATAATAAAATAAATTACATATTTGTTAGTTTTTCACAAAATAGCCCCATTTTGCGTCATTTTTTATCCCGGCAAAATTCAGCCCCTGTACAAAGTCTATGGGAATTTGAAACGCATTACGTGACATATCGTGAAATATAAAACGCCTTTTTGGAAAAAATAAAAATTTGGACACCATGGTTCTGTCACCAATACCAACAGTTCATGAGAGTTTCAACAAGATCTGGCATGAAGCCGTAGCCGATAATCCAACTCATAAAAAGTGGTGCCAAGCGGGGTGGTCTATGTTTACCATGGTTTACAATGGGGGTTGAAAGGGCTCAAAAACTGGCTCATTTGTGAGTGACTTATCAAGGTATCTCACGCGATAGCTACCAAACAGCTGACCAACCTACATCTTATTTTTCGATTCTGTTTTAGACTGTTAGAGGGAAGATATGCTGCAACAACATATTGAGTGGGAATTGACTTGGGATTGCCTTATTTGAAATTGATGATTTCGTAGAATGTGTTTGTTTTCTACGCACACTAACACAAACGTTCATTGAAGAGATCGGTCACTGATTACGTAATAGGTAACGAACTGCCTACTTAAAGATTCTCAAGCTATCCTGCTACATACTTAAAGTCCCCAGAGCAGAGGTGGTGCACAAAAACAACTTATCTGTTTTAGTTCAGGCCAATTGCCAATAGGTCAGGGCCAGTTTGTACATGCCCCTCATTTTTTTTTGAACAGGTTTTTTGCATTTGGATCACACCTGAAGTGGATAAGCAAAAAAAGACTTAAGAAAGAAGCAGAAAGAAAAAGCTTATTTATGAAAATGTCCTCATCATCATGTCTCTTTTAAAGTTAATGCTCCTGCGACCATGTTCCATGTAATACACCCATCGAATGTGTGTCTTCAGCTTTTGCTTCAGTACAAAACCCTTAGTTCCATTAATTGAAACTTACGGCATTACCTTTTAAAATTTGGACAGTCATATTTGGTGCCAGAAGGTAAGGACTGATCTGTGGAGTTTGGATGTTTGAGAAATTTTTTTTTTTTTTTTTGTGCACATACCTAACATCTCTAGAGTCTGTAGAATAATTGTCGTACCAATTAAGTTGTAACCGATGCACAATTGTTCCCAAAAAAAAAAGTTCATGTCAACCAATGTACACAGCTGCCAAATTGGCAGCTCACTGTGACACAACAAGGGATAGCCCGAGAACTCGGTCCTTAAAAGACTTGACTTTACATGCTGAATTATGGGTTTGTAAGGCCCTCCGAGCATGGTTACATTCATTTTTGTGGAGGCCAAGAATGCAAACATTATGTAACCAGCACTTCATTACTTGGCATTCACAACGGAAAGGAGGAAGGGGAAAAAAATGTTTGGTAACTAAAAGGATACTCTATTAAAATAAAATCTGATACCTACTATACGCTGTAAAGGAAAGATTTTACCTTTTCGCGGGGGGGTTTTGCCGTTGCTAACGCGTGTGCTGCAGTGTACGCACTCACATACGCGTCTGTTTGGACGACCGTGATGGTCGATCTAAATTAGTGTTGTTGTAAACTTGTTGCTATGCTGAGGCGTGAAATGGCTTGCCTACGGCAGTGACTTAGACGCGCAATTAGAGAAAATAAATAGCGGGATAACAGTTATACATTTACATCTCTCGGAGTGCTAAGGAAAATACTTACGATCTTCAAGAAGGGCGGGAGGGAAACTGAAGGAAAGGGGGGAAAAAAGGGCAAAGAGAGAAAAGGGAATAGGCGGCCGGGAGGGAAGGGAAGGTGGGGAAGGACAGGGAAAAGGAAAAAAATAGAGTACAACAATAAAATCATGGATTTCTTCATTTTTGGGGTATGAAAGAATTTCATGAGAAACTAAAATCCTGAAAATTGAGCTCTGCTACCTCTTTTCGTTTTCACGACTACAGCAATTTTAAACTTTGAGGGGGTCACCTCAAAAACATGTACCGGTGTGAAAATTCAATATTCAGAGGGCCAGACGTAAAGAACTACCCCCTCAGATCCGTCAAACTTGGCATTCTGGATAACCTTTTGCTGAGATTGAAATATGTGAACAGAAAAAAATGCATCTTGCCCCAATTTACAGGGGGTCAGAAATGGCTCATAAGCCACTTGGACCATACTTTGTGGGGCCTGATAAGTCAAAAAAGTAAAAGTGATATCACTTCCAAATTTGGCGATGAAGGCTTATCTTGAATACTACCCTTGTGTACAAATTTGATTACTTATATCAGCTTTATTGGAGGAGATATAGTGTCGGGTGTGACTTTGGAAAGGTATCACATTCACTAAGGGGGGGAGCGAATGCAATCCTAGTAAGATCCCCTCAGGTAAGTATTAAATCGTAGCTACTGACCAAGTCATTGATGTTGTATTTCATTGATGACATCTTTCCTTGGGATGACTTATAATGTCC
This sequence comes from Ophioderma brevispina, assembly GCA_023653785.1. Classification (NCBI taxonomy): domain Eukaryota; kingdom Metazoa; phylum Echinodermata; class Ophiuroidea; order Amphilepidida; family Ophiodermatidae; genus Ophioderma; species Ophioderma brevispina. The sequence goes on from JAMKCH010056497.1 coordinate 3,018, forward strand.
CACCTCCCTAAACTAAAAAAGGGTGAAAATTAACATCAACTTAAACACCTTATTGAGGTCTCCAATTTCACCCGGCCTATGTTACATACTTCCACTAGCGAGTTCAATAGTTCAACTCAGGCCAACAACTCCACTGACCACAATAGGGTTTGTGGTTCAACTAAAGTATGATCCTTGGTTCCAGCCAGTGTGCACAAATAAACCACCAAACATGCAGTGTACACATTTTTGTGGTGGTGTTGTTTAATTAAGCTTTCTTCTAGACAGGGTAGCCTAAAAATCTAAAGCACTGATTCAACCCTGAAAACACAATGTTCAAAAATAATGAGAATAAATGTTAATTATGCAGTAAAAATAACAAGTGTACGGTTCTAGCAGACCGTGAAGCTGGTGACAACATTGATCAAGGCTACCCTGAAGCAACGAGATATTTAACCCACTTTTTGATTTTAGGATTGTGACGCCACTGCCTGGGGGCCAGCAGGCATAAACAGCGCCATCTAGGTCTGGGTTTCGGTTCGTGTTTATTCGTGAAAATCGAATTGTGTCTAAAAAGACGCACCAAATGATCAGATAGTGTCAGGTCCTTAAATTTTATTCAGTCGGCAATCTTTTGTGATTAGGAAAAAGATTACTGACCCACAACCTGAATGGAATTAAAAAAGAAAAAGATCATACAATGAACAAAAGATACTATCTCTTTAAAATTAGTTCGATTATAATAAGCATACTCTATGTATATTATTTAAACTGGCTTACTAAGTGTTATTCCACTGCTGTGATGATGAAGTTCAAGAATTTGAGTGATTGGTTGAATGATAAATGAATAGATCCTACATAAGCCATGATATGATAGAGGGACTACTCATGGAAAACAGCCGTACACCGGACCTGAATACATGCCTTGTGTGGGTATTCGCTGCAAGAACAAGACAATACCTAAAATTTATAGACAATATAAACTGACGTCTCTCAGAGGAATTTGAATCTGACACTTCTAAGGTTAAAATGACATCCACACATGATCACTGATTATCTCAAGACAAAAAATTCGGAAATGAATAAAAATCAGTATCTACAAACCACAACCTCCAACATGCAGCTTATTCCCTACCTGCTGTTCGAATTACATAGGGATGGTGACACAATACGAAATTCTTTTTTCCAAAAATTGGGGCGCATCTCGCGGGAGCTGATTACCGGTAAAAACCACCCGTACAACAAAATCCCCTATACTAAGGAAGGTTTATAATCACAAACACTAATTGGAAAAATCCCTGGAAAGGGAAGTAAAACTTACCTAACGGTAGCAGTGCGCTTAACACATTCTGCGTCATTACGAGGATGATCCAAATGGCGAACTCGGAGGGGAAAGGGTGGGCGGTTTCCTTTATGGCTTAGGGTTGGGCGATATATGTATCGGTTGTAGACTTTGGAATTTATCACATTCATCAGGAGCGAAATGCAATCCTATAAGATCACCATCATCAGGTAAAGTATTAAACCTATCTTACTAACAAAGGTGCACTACGGGCCCTGATTTAAAGATAAAAGTCATCCCAACCAACGTAGATGTCATCAATGAAATACAACATCAATGAACTTGATCATTAGAAGTCCCTCCCACCACGAGATGTCATCAAATAGAAACAACATCAATGAACTTGTAAAAAACATTATAGTCTCCAACAAAGAGATGTCATCAGTGAAGTGCAACCTCAATGAACTTGGACATTATAAGTCATCCCAACTTAAAGAGATGTTCATCATGAAATACAACATCCTGAACTTGATCAATACTACACTATACACCCAACAAGAGATGTCATCAGTTGAATACAACATCAATGGAACTTGGCCATTATAAATCCAGTCATATCCCAACAAAGAGATTCATCAGTGAAATACAACAGCAATAGAAAATTGATCAGATAAGTCATCCCCACAAGAGATGTCATCAGTGAAATACACCATCCTAACATAATGGGATGGTCATTATACGTCAATCCACAAAGAGGAGGTGCTCAATGAAATACAACAGTCAAGAACTTGATCATTATAAGTCATCCCAACAAAGAGAGTCATCAGTGAAATACAACATCAATGACTTGTCCTTATAATCATCCTTTCCCACAAGAATGTCCGGGCCCCTGAATTTCTAAGTCATCCCACAAGGAGGATGTCATCACTGAAATACAAATCACTTACTTGGACATATAAGTCTTCTTCTTCTTCTAGCGTGTCCAACCTGTGGTTCTCAATATGATCCACCAGAGTGGTACAATGTCTGGCTGTTTCGCTGAATTCCGCAAGGTTTTTGTCTGTGCTTGTTGCTCCAGCAGTAAGCAGACCAAGAGGTGTTCCATTGTCTGTGATTCTGTCCCACAACCACAGGTAGTATCCCGATCTGCCTTCCAGATAGCCCACTTCTGCAAGGAAACCTTAGATCGGCCAGTTCTGGTTCTCAGTCTGTTATGGCATCGTCATTCAGCGGCTTCAGCCCATGAGGAGTCCAGCTCCAGGTGGGATATTGCTCACCAGGTTCAATTACCGATACGATGTTGAAATTGTAGGGTTGGATGGCAAGTCTGTGTCTTTCCGTTCTTTCACAATGCGAATCTCTTAACCTCCTTAAGACTGTCCACCCAAAAACCAAACCCCCCCCCCCCCTCCAAGATGTTGGACTGCTTAAGAAACTCTCTCTGGATTTAAGACGGTTTGGCAACAGGTATCTGTCCATACATGGTGTGCTTCACATTGGATCCTTGGCACTACGCTCTTGTCATGCTCGCTCCTCGCACGCTACGACGGATTTCTGGTGGAGCAAATTCCTGCTAGGATACAATTTTCCGTTGGTGTTGGGACGGAGTCATCCCTGTGATGCCCCCCGGCAGGAGGTATTTAACTCTGGATCAAGCTTCTGGGCATTGGTTTAATCTTTCCCATACAGGACGAGCATACTCTGCACATGAGTAGCACAGGGCAATGGCCGTCGATCTTAGGGTATGTGGGCGAGCACCCCCTCTTGTGCCAGTGATTTGGTTCAAGATTTTATTGCGTGAACCATCCTTTACTCTTCTGTCTTCTCGATGTGGGTCTTATAAGAGAGAATTCGGTCCAAGGTAACTCCTAGTAGACAGGGTTATCACAGTGCGCCGGGGAGTTCCAGACCAGGTAACTTTAAGCTGACGTTTGCTTCACGGTTGCGGAGATGGAAAGCACACACCGTTTCCTAGATATGGGTTGCACTAGGTGGTTTTCCTCAGTCAGGGGGGTACGGATTGATTCAATCAAAGCTTTGGAGAGTTCTCTTCAACACTGTGAAGTCGGCATCTTGTGCACTACTTCCAAGATCGTCTGCATAAACTAAAACGACAGGTTCCTACACTCCTAGGTTGGTCTTTGGGTATCTATGTTTAACAGGAGAGGTGCAAGCCACACCCCTTGTGGGTAGACCATTCTTGAGCTACGCCATCGGCTCTCTTTTCGCTCCTAGCTGAACAAATAACCTCCTGTTTGCCAGCAATCCATCGGACAAGCTCAGTCAAGCGATGTCTTTGGTATTTCCCGGATCTTATGTCAGTGAGCATCTGTGCACATTTAACTAGGTCGTATTGCTGCTGATAGGTCGACTACACAGCTCCCGTTACCATACCCTTCTCGAAACCATCCTCAATGTTTTGAGTTAGTTTGAGTACTTGGCTTGTTTGTTGATTTTGCCTGGCCGGAACCTGTCGTTTCTATGTTGAGGTGTTTCTATCACAGGTGCGAACTATTACAGAAGGCGTTTAAAGAGCTGAGGTATGGCTAGGAGTGATATAGGTCTGTAGCCTCCTTGGGATTGATGGATCTTTCCCAGGCTTTAGAGTGCCATGACATGTGCTTTCCTCCAGATCTTTGGGACCTGTTTTGGAACTAAGGCAACAATTGTAGAGCTCAAGAAGCCATTCCTTTGCGTACTTAGGGCCCAGATTTTTTAAGTTTTTTTTGTTGTTTTTTTTGTGGGCTGTTTTTTTTTTTTTTTTTTTTTTTTTTTTTTTTTTAAAAAAAAAAAAGGGGGCCTGGTTGAAGTTTAGCATTACCAGATTCCAATTCGTCCAGTGAAGGGGCATGTGAAACCAGGGTCACCACTATACCTCTATGGTCTAGTTTGATTCTTCTTGGGTTTCTTGTGAATTGCCATTAAAAGAAGTGGTGGGCAACTTGGTTGGGTGTGACATTTGGCCGCTGTGGAGGTCTGTTGGATCCCCTCGAGCTTTCGGATGGTAGCCATATAGTCATCCCAACAAAGAGATGTCATCAGTGAAATACAACACTCAATGAACTGATCATTATAGTCATACCAACAAGAGATGTCATCACATGATATACAACTATGCAATGAACTGGTCATTATGAATGACAATCCCAACAAGAGATGTCATCAATGGAATACAACATCATGAACCTTGGTCATTATAAGTCAATCCCAACAAAGAGAGTTCACAATTAAATTAACATCAAATGTAACTTGGACATTATAAGTCAATCCCAACAAAGAGATGTCCATCAATGAAATACCCAACATCAATGTGAACTTGATCATTATAAGTCAATCCCAACAAGTAAGAGTCATCATGAATACAAAATCAATGAAACTGATCATTATAAGTCAATCCCAACAAAGAGATGCATCAATGAATAAACATCAATAAACTTTGACCATTAAAGTCAATCCCAACAAGAGGATGTCCCATTCAATGAAATACCAACATCAATGAACGTGATCATATAAGTCAATCCCAACAAAAAGATGTCATCAATGAAATACAACATCATGACTTGGACATTATAAGTCATCATCACCACAAAGGAGATGTCTCCAATGAAATACACATCAATGAACTTGGACTTATAAGCATCCCAACAAAGAGATGTCATCAATTTAAATACAACATCCATGAAATTGGACATTATAAGTCATCCCAACAAAGAGATGTCATCAATGAAAATACAATACTTACTAATCAAGCTGGTCATATAAGTCAATTCCCAACAAAGAGATGTCATCAATGAAAATACAACATCAATGACCTTGATCAATATAAGTCATCCCAACAAAGAGATGTCGTCAATGAATACAACATCAATGAACTTGGACATTATAAGTCAAGCCCAACAGAACTTCTAGATAAAACGAGATCTGTATCTTTAAAGACTGTACCATTGTTGTGTTGATTGTTATTGATGTACAATAATTATATTTTTGACATTCCAATTCCAATCAACCATTTCTGATTCACAAAAATAATCAAATTGTTACTTCATTATACAATTTAAGATTTTGTGTCTGAAGGTTATTTCTGATCTTGGTGTTCGTTAGATACACCTTCCATTTTTTATCGTTTGTTACCTGATCCATCTAAAATGACTAATGGTGGGTTCATACTTAATCGGTAGACGACGGCCGACGCTAGTCTATCGAACATGCTTTGCGCGCCTGATGCATGAACGTACGCATGGAGTAAAAAGCATGTTCAAAAGGCTAGCGTCTGCAGACGTCTGCCGATGAGGTATGAACCCACCTTAAGGCTTCATAAACTCATTCATATAGGGTTACAAAGCTCAATTTTTGAGAATATTTAAATAATGTCCCATTTTTTAGATATTTAAATAACTAAAAAATAATTTGCTTTCCTATAGCCTAATTTCATTGTAAAATTTAAAATAAAACAGTAATTGTTGAATTAAGCATGCAAAGTATATAGGTCTCAAATTGGTACATGGTTAAGATTTAGCAGTGCACAAAATATAGTATGAAAATAATACGCACAACGCTATTTATTTTCATACTATATTTTGTGCACTGCTACATCTTAACCATGTACCAATTGAGCAATTGAGACCTATATGAAACCAGTGCTACGCAGAACCACCTCGACCATTATTAGTATATATAATAGATATAGAATATACTATAATATATATATCTATATAACTTTGTCACCGCGCGCCTTGATAAAGACTTCGTGCAGAAGTCGAAAGCTTGGCAGAGGGGTTGTGCTGTTTTTGACATATTTATATTATTTACACGATCCCCCTCTCTTTTGGAAATGTCTCGTTTGTTGACCTTTTGGACACTTCCTATATAGATATTATATATATACTGTTAATTTAAACTTTAAGTATAATTTTGTGGATGCTATGCTATTACAAAATAACATACGGATGTATGATAATGTATAGGTTTTAAAACAGAGTTTGTTACAAAAGGCAGGCAATTATATATATGCTTCCTGTCTTAAACATGGTTTGTATGTTAACGAAGCAAAATGCCATATACGGATATCTAATGGTCAAATACATAGACCTTATGAATAATAATTGAATGATACAAATAATATAATACAGATTATAGATAGGTTTTAAATATATCAAAGCAATAATAGCACATTTTTTTGAAGAGCGCCCCCAAATTTTCAAAAATTTTGAGATTTTTACACGGTTGCATTAGTAACTGCATGGCTAGTAAGCTCGAAAATGTCTATGTGTCGCAAACGAAGGCATTTTGTAATTAGAATAATTAATATCGGAAATCTCCGATAATAATTCAACGGCTGCCGGAAACGTCCTTTCAATATGAAATAGCCGGGAAATAGCGCCATGTACGTGTCTACGCTCATCCATTAGTTGTTTTATTGGTTCAGGCAAGTCAAGTTAGAGGTCATTTTCTTGAGGTGGCACTATTTCATCATGGACGGACATAAACGTAGCATTTCCAGCTCTGCCGCTAAGTACAATCTGGGATCCCAATTCTAATTACAAAATTTTATGATAAATACGCATTTTTTAGCATTCTCGTTCACAGGTGTAGTTTCCTAGACAATTACCACCATAACTGTGCAAAATATCAAATTTTGAAAATTGGGGGCACTCTTTAAAAATGTGCTGTTATTGCTTTAAACTTGCAACGACAGATTTTGAGGCATCCATGTAAGGTGCCATTGTAGTGATTCCGTGCAGATTAGAAACCCAAAAGATTTTTTACCTTTTATTTTGGTACAGAAATGTATTAAAATTGGAAACAATAGGTGATTTTTATATGCTCATATTTCAATAAATAATATCTGCAAATTAGTTTATTTAACAAAAATTAACGTTTTCTAAGTAGCACAAACTTAGCGTAAGTTTCGTTTTTTTTTAGCGTGTGGGTTCATGACTTCGCTAGGCCTACTATTTTTATATACTAAAATGAAGTACAAACCTTTCCGTAAGCTCTCACAACTGTAGATATCTGAGTGTATAAATATTTACGAATATTTTCACCGATAGGTGAAAAGTAGACCAAAACTCAAGCGAATAGAGCGAGCAGTGCCTACGCTACTCGCGCAAAAAGGTTGGAAAGACGAGGTTTAAAGTAATAGTGGCACATTTTATATAACCCACGCCCTCAATTGTTGTCGATGTTGAGATTTTGATACCGTTAGGTTTCTTTTAATGAATTAAAACTCCTTCAAAGTGGTATAGCTGTAGATTATTTCTTGAAATAAGGATTTTTATCTTTAATATCAGAGATGTCCGATCCTAATGCTTGTTTTCTTTGTCTTTCGGGGGACTGAAAATCAAAGTAGATGACAATTTTACTGAACAAATCTGTTTTAAGAGCAAAATCCGACAAAGATTTATTTCTAAAAAAATATCCAGAAATCGGTCATTATTGCTTTAAATGTTAAGTCAATGTTTGAAGCACCCTGTAAGGTTTATTATCATTTTGTCTTGTTCGATATTACCAAATATTTTAAAGAAACAAGAAGTGTAAGTGCAGAAAAAGAGTGAGATCAGAGAGGGGAGAGAGACGGAGGAGAGAGACGTAGACAGACAGACAGATAGAGACAGACGCGACGCAGAGAGAGAGAGAGAGAGAGTCATCATTTAAGGTTTATTATCATTTTTTCTTATTCGATTTTACCAAATATTTTAAAGAAACAAGAAGTGTAAGTGCCGAGATAGAGTGAGAACAGAGAGGGGATCGAGAGACGGAGGAGATAGACGAAGACAGACTGACAGACAGGTAGATGGTCATGAGACAGAAGCAGACATAAACACGGGCAGAACAGAAATGCAGACACAAAGACGGACACAGCTAGACAAACCAACGGACAGACACACACGGACAGACACAAATAAATACAGACGGAGACGCAGAGATAGAGTGAGGGAGAGGGAGGGAGAGGCAGATCCAGAATAAAGGAAGGAAATAAGTAATCACAATCCGGCGTACTCATAGTCCGGGAACAATGGTGAACAATAGGGCAATCGATTCAGTTGACTCTTCACGCAACATTAGTTTCAAGCTTTCTTCCGTTATCGTCTATGGAGCCCCGGACTGTGGCTCCCGCCGGACTATATCTGCTTGCACCGGGATCACAAAGGAGAGAAAATGGAAGAGCATGTAGATTAAAGTCACTATAGTTTGTCTCATCTTAAATTGAAGGTGATCCATGAATATCAAAGAAAAGTGTTAACATAATTATTTTTTTAAAAAGTGTTAAAGAGACACTGACACATTTGAAAAATAGTGCTCCCTCAAGATTTTTCAAAATCGATATTTTTGCATGGTTGGCTTTTATATACAAAAGCCCTCACCCGAAATGATTAAGACCAATCAGCTTCCTTATGGGTAAACAGAACGATTTTATAATTTAACGTCGCCGGCAGACGACGAAAATGGCGTTTAACACAAGAACACGCACGCCGTATGCATATTTCCCACGCTATGCATCGGTCTATAACCTTTGCGGTTTTAATATCAGTGAGTACGAGTCAAAAATATTCATGTAATATACATATTTGTTGATTAAAGTTATGGAAAACTTAAAAGTTGGCCTACAATTTATCTGGATGTTATTTTTATGTGTAAAATATATCTCTGTTCTTCCAATGTCTAGACTATCATTTGAGAGCAAATTATTGAAGAAAGTTCACCCAAAATATCTTTCGAAGGTTTTGAAAATTTACCCTTTTTTAGTGGGTCCTGTCACTCTAATAAAGTGAAATTCCACTCTTTTGCATTTTAGAAGAGCAAAACGACAGAAGAAGGAGAGGTGAGGAGAGGAGAGGGAAAAGGAAAAAAATAAGGGAAAGGAAATAAATTGAAGGTAAGGGTGACAGGGTACAAAGGCAGCGAGGAAGACACGTTGAGTTGCAAGAGAAACAGAGACGAAGGGAACGGGAATGCCACATTAATAACTACGATAAGAGGAGAGGGGAGAGAGAGGTTGGAAAAAGCAACTGATGATCATTCTATACCAGGACTTCTCCTCACTAATTGCAAGCTCTGCTGCAGGATTTTTAAATATTTTGACTCTCTTTCGACCCAAATCACTTATATGTTTTGAATAAAAGGGAATTAGTATTAGACGAAACGGAATCCGGACTTTAACAAACAATTAGGAATATAGCAACATTGTACGTAAAAATAAAAAAACATGCCACTTGCAATGATAATATGTTCGGATTTTGTTGCACTTTGTTTCACCGCAATTACGGGGATTCTTGCGCTTTTCATTTTTTGTGTATGTGTCACTTAAACGAATGTTCATGAGGCACATACTAGTACAAATTCTGTGGTCCGTATGCCGTACGTATGTCCGTATGAATCGGTTAACCTTTTTTAAAGAGAATGAGGGGATTTCCAGAAAGACGAAGCGCCCCCCAATTTCTCGAACCCCGGTTTTTACATATTTGAATGCTTACCAATGTATTAGATCACCTGAAGTGGAATAAGCCGAATACGCCATCTTTATGTAATAAGATGATGATTTAGTAGTTTTGTCGTGCACGACAGAAAGTCAAAGCATGGTTTTCTATGGGTTTTTTGTTTTAGGAACGACTTTTACCATAGCAGGCGAGTTCAAACAAGGTTGCGGTTTTATTTTGCAACTGTTTGTCAATAAAATCTTAGCAGAAAACGTTCTCGGTAGGTGTGGTCTACAACCGATTTGAGAGAAAATTAGTATCCTAAAAGAATCTCCTCCTGTCAAATTGCAAAATTGCTCTGCAGGCTAGGCTTAAAACGCTATCCACGATTGCTTCACAATTGATAGTTGATGATAGGAGTGAGGTGAGGGGGGGCACCGCAATATGTGTAGCTTTTGGCTGCATATTGCATTATTCATGAATTTTAATAGTTTTTTGACATATTTTTCAGAAATTTCGTGTTTTAACTTTTTGAAATGCTCTGATGGCTAACTGCTAATCCCGGGGTTGGGTGTGTTAGAGTGAGGTGCCAAAAGATTATGTGTAGCTTTTGGCTGCATTCTTTGCATATTCATGATTATTAATTAGATTATTTTGGCACACGGTCAAAAAAATGAAACACTTTCCCCGCAAGGCTGGTGCCAAGTTATTGGAGTTCCGTAACGTGTTTAATGATGTAACGTGGTGGAAGGAAGCGGGTTGGTTAAAAAGTTTCGACCTTTGATGTTGGTCATATTTCGGGCAAATTACATATGCAATGAGCTAATTAATAGCAAAAATCGGCGCCCCGTCGTCATCGTCAAACTATATTTTTGAAAAGGTACATCGGATATGACAAAATTCCTGCACTGCACGAAAAACCCGTTATGGTGCCCATCTTTGACATTTGAAGTTCCTGATACATGCGGCTTATGTACGCAAATGAGCTAATAACTATGTAATGCGGTATTGCTAAAATGGTACATCGGATATGTAAAATTCCTTTACTTCATGAAAAACTTAAATACAATTGACCTTTCCTTGTGTGTGAATCATATGGAGGGGGAAAGGGTAGGATGATTGGGGAGGGGGGCTTGGGGGGGTGTTGGGAGAGGAGGAGGAAGTGTGGGATGTTGGGGAGGGGACAGGTGGGGGGTTGGGGAAGATAGGAAAAGAGCGGGTGGGGTGTTGCAGGGTAGAGGTTGGGTGGGAGGGGGGGGTGTTGGGGAGGGGGAAGCGGTGGGGGCGGTTGCGGAGGGGAGAAGGGAGGGGGTGTGTGGGGAGTGGAGGCCAGGGTGGGGGCTTGTTGGGGAGGGGGGACAGGGCTTTGGGTTTGGGGGGGGGGGAGGGGGAAGGCGTGGGTGTGGGGAGGGGGGGCGGCAGGGGTGGGTTGTTGGGCGAGGGGGAAAGCGGTGGTCTTTCTTTGTTTGCTTTGTTTGTTAGTGGCTGAGGGTGGGGGGTGCATTCGGGATGGGGAGGGGTCAGGGTTGGTGTGGGCGTGGGGTCGGTGGTGTAGTGCGTCTGGGTTTGGGTTGCATTGGGGGGAAAGGGTGCATTGGGGGGAAAAGGGGTCGGGTGTGGCATCGCGCGAGGGGGTGCCCAATGTCACCTTGTGACCTTGGAATTACGGTGACCCCTTGCGACCTTGGTGCCCTCATGTGACCTGGTTGACCTCATGTGACCTTGGTGACCTCATAATGACTTTTGTTACCCATGTGCCGTGGTGACCTCGTGACCTTTCTCCCCTGGACCCCCTGTCGATGCCATGTGACCTTGGTGACCTTCATGTGACCTTGGTTGCCTCATGTCACTTTTCCCCCATTCCCACACCGCGACGGGCGCCGACCCTTAGCGATCTACGACCGCACTGTTTTTCAGCAATTCGGTTTACACTTCTCTGCTGGTTATACACTATGCCCGATTTACTTCATCCTCATGCTTTGAGGTGTCCGATACGCGATAATATCGGATCCTGCGCATGATAATGATAAAATTGGATAATTTGCGCCCAATATTTATTGGTCTCGCTATGAGTTTTAAAATATTTTTGCAACTCATAGCTTGACCAATAAATTTGGGTTGAATCAATCTAATTTTATTGCAAACTTTGTCATTTTGTATAACACTTCTTTCTCTCCAGAGCATTTTGTTCTCTTTCTAATCATCATTTGCCAAACTTCATCATAAAGCAAGTGATCGCGCAACCAGGCGATACTTGTGGTTCAAAAACCGCCTTGTTTTTGTATGAGTCTTTAGTTTTTACTTAGTGTGTTTACACTGTTGAAGTTTTTTTTACAATTGATATATTATATTTTGCCCCTTGTTATCCAGCAAGCTAGGTTTAGCTCGATTGGTATAAAGCAGTCAGGCTTATAGACAAATCCGACCAGCCAAATGATGGTCAGAATTGATCCGCCATTACTGGGGGGCCTCCAACCCAAAACCTACCCAAATCTTTTGTTCGTCTGTACCACGCCCTGATTAAGTATAATTCAAAAGCTACACTTAATCTGCACATTTGGGTGAATTCAAGCAGGATGCACCCCAGCTATGGCTGCCAGTGAGGTGTTGGAATGTGTAAAATCGGATTGGTGTATAATACAAGGGTTCCTGGTTCGATTCCCTGTAGTGGGGGACTGTAGTTCACAGATTTGAGTGTGCAAATCTGAATAAAATTGTGAATTTTGGTACACAAGTACTCTATACATTGATAATCAAAATAATTGATGGAAGCACTTGCCACACCCATTTCATGGCCCCCAGCTTGGATTTCAAGGTTACACAGGGGTAAACTTTTTAAAATGTTTCGATTGTGTTGAAAAGCACACCATGATTTCTGTCTGGTTACAAGGATTCGTAAAAGGTATAGTTTATACTACCTGTAACCTATAGTTTAGGATTTATGGGATAAAAACGGTAAAAATGGTGGGAAAAGTCCATTTTGGTTTGTACAGTGGTCAACAATTCAAAGTTCGTCCAATTTTGTAAAATGTGGTTCAAATTGTTGGTTTAGCTCATAGAATAAAATATAGGAATAGTTTTGACTATCTTACGTGTCTGGTTGTTAACCAAATGGCGAATAAAGTAAACAGCTATTGGCACCTATTGGATTCTATTGACCTGTGACCTATTTTGTTGGATAACGTGAAAATCGCATAACAAGGCCAACTAGTCCCTTCGTCCATTCTTTAAGCATATGGAAACCTTTGGGCAACCCATCTTAACTGAAACAAAGCAAATTTTTACTTTGACCCATGTACACACGAAATTGACTTTTTCACCACCATTTCGTTAACAGTTTTTATTTATACCTCTACCCGTAGCTCCTTCTGGAACTATAAGCCATGCGATAGTGATTACACTAACCTTTTTGGAATCCTTGTAACCAGACAAAACATCATGGATGTGCCTTTTAAAAATAACACATGCGGAGGCACTGTTAAAATTTCCACCCCTGTAAAACCTTGAAACACAAGCTTGGGGCCATTAAGGGTGGTTGGCAAGTGCTTCCATCAATTTATGGATTATCAATGCCTGAAGTTCTTGTGTGCAAAAAGTCACAATTTATCGAAATTAATCCGGAGCTCACACTCTTTCACTACAGTCTCTTCTACTGTCCCGGTTAAAGTTGATGTTCTGTCACTATAAATTAAAAATGTACCGAAGATATATGGAATATACTGTGTAAAACCTAGGGTTTGTTCAATTGTTTGTCGCCAAGGCTTTGTCGCCAATATTGTCGCGACAATGATGCATTTATCTGCTGTCGACCAAGCATGGACTGATTGGCGATAAAATCAGTTATAAAATTACCTTATATAAGCTTAAACATCGCCGGTATTTAGCGATTTCCCTTCCTCACCAATTTTTCTAAATTTTTTTCAGCTATCTTTTATAAGTCGTGCGTCTGCGGTCGCCATCTTTTTTTGGCAAAACAAAATCCCAGTACCACTGCGCATGTGTCTAAGGACGGGGAAATCCCGTTTGTTACTTATGAGTAAGTCGCCGTGACTCCCGACGACTCGTGAGCCGACCGACTTTCGGCAATAATAGGAAGTCTATATGTCAAATGGCGACGGAAGAAAAGAGTGGATATCAACAACGTAGTTACGGGTTACGTGGCCGCGTACTTAATTTTCAGCTCAAAATCTTACATATTTTGGGGGGGTGTAACGTTAAAATGTAAGATTTTGCACCGTTAAACTCATGTCATAAAACTCTCATTTTCACGACATATGGTTGGAAATACACGCTTTTTTGCTGGCGGTCAGCCGATGTTCAGGTGCTGAATCTTGTTCCATTCACTCACTACATATGCCCATGCTCTTACAGTAGTACCCGGGCGTGGACTCGCGTCTGTACACTGCCCAAACCTGAACATGGCGAACTCCTAGTGACATAAAACGTTTAGACTTTTGTCGACACCTTGTCGACGGGGTCGATCTTGAAATTTGACGATTGTCGACAATAACATCCTACTCGAACACAACCCTAATTAGTCCGTTACCATAGGAAACAATTATTTTGATACAAAAATATGTTCAACCAGTAGTTGAAGTCAACGTGGGATCAACAGACAAAATGAGTTGGGCCGGCCGACCTCCTGCCAACGTTTTAAATTTTCTGTATTTTCCTGTCGTAACGGAACAGAAATTTACAAAGTGATCTATGGGGTGGGGGGGCGATGGGGTTGGGTGTGTTTGCGGGGGTTGTGTTCTGGGGTTGATGTTTAATATTGTGTTCGACTTGTCTGGTTCGAAAACTCTTTTTATTATTTTTGAAGCTTACATGGTCCAGTGTGATGCAATCATTTGCGCAAAAGATCAGAATCACCTGACTTTTGAAAATAAGCTTTTCTTTCCTCTCTCGGAAGATACTAGTGATTAGACAATAAAAATCTGTAACCCGCCAATGGCGGTAGGACGGCGAATTGCTTTTTCCCCTAGGTATGTGCAGCTATGGGCGTTGAATAATATGGGTGTAAATTGTGTATATTGTATATCCATACTTGAACGCAAGAAGGGGAGACCAAAAAAGGCACCGAAGCCAGTACCTGCGTAGAAGGCCTTGAAGCTAAGTGGGACTGTTGGACCCAACGCAACAAAACTCCCTATCGGAGCAGTTAGGCGGTCGCCTAGGAGCTATCAAAGGCATAGGTCTAAACACTTCATTCTATAGACTAAAATTATATGGGTTTGGCATCCAACTCATCTCGAAAAAAAAAGATTTGACTTTTTTTGGGGGCAATGTTCCGTTTTTACATTTCCCCACCCCCGCCAGACCCCGGGAGGACCCTGGGGGAATGGAGTACATGGTTAGTAGGGCTGTGTCCTCCTGCAATACTATCCCAGTTTGGGTAACAGCTCTCTGGAAAAAAAATTAGGCAAAATATACCAACCTTTGTTTGACATTTCTTTCTTCTCCACCCTTAGTCAGATCCGGGGAGGACCCTGGGGAAAATGGTTATACATGGTTGAGTAGGGCTTGTGTCCTCCCCTTCATATATCTAAGTGTAGGTACTCTATAGCTATCTGGAAAAAATTTTAAAATTTACCTTTTTGTGAATGTTGACCTTGCTTTTGCATTTCCTCCCCTACCCCCTGTCAGACTCCAGTAAGGACCCTGTGGGAATGGAATTACATAGTTAGTAGGGGCTTGTGGTTCCTCCTACAATATATCTAAAGTTTGGGTACGCTACTCGCTGGAAAAGTTATGGCAAAAGGTTTAACCTTTTTGTGGTGAAATGTTGACTTTTGTTTACATTTCACCACCCCCTGTCGAACCCAGGGGAGGACCCTGGGGGGAGTGGATTACATGGGTAGTAAGGGCTTGTGTCCTCCTACAATATATAAGTTTGGTACTCTAGCTCATCTGAAAAAAATTATGGCAAAATAGTTACCTTTTTTGACATTTCTCCACCCTGTGATCCAGGGGAGGACCCGGGAATTGGATACCTGGGTTAGTAGGGCTTGTGTCCTCGCCTATATCAAGTTTAGGTACTCTAGCTCATCTGGAAAAAAATTATGACAAAATGTTTACCTTTTTGTGAAATGTTGACCTTCTTTGACAGGTCCCTACCCCCTGTCATACCCAGTGAGACCTGGGGAATGGATTACATGGTAGTAGGGGGCTTGTGTCCTCCTACAATATCTCTAAGTTGGTACTCTACTCATCCGGAAAAAAAGTTATGGCAAAATGTTTAAACCTTTTTTGGTGAAATGTTGACTTGTTGACATTTCCCCACCCACCTGTCAGACCCAGGGGAGGACCCTGGGGGCGTGGAATTACATGGTTAGGAGGAGGCTTGTGTCCTCCTGGCATATATCCAAGTTGGTACCTCTAGAGCTCTATTGGAGAAAATAATGGCAAAATATTGTACCTTTTGACATTTCCCACCCCTGTCAGATCCAGGGAGACCCTGGGATGATACAGGTTAGTAGGGGCTTGTGTCCTCGTACAATATATCTATTTAGGTACTCGATAGCTCACAGCTGGAAAAAAATTATGACAAATGTTTACCGGTTTTGTGAAATGTTGACCTTCTTTGCCATTTCCCTACCCCCCGGTCAGACCCAGTGAAGGACCCGGGGGGAATGATACATGTTAGTAGGGGCTTGTGGTCTCCTACATACATCTCAGTTTTGGTACTCTACTCATCTGGAAAAAAAGTATGGCAAATGTGTACCGGTGTTGGAAAGGTTGACTATTTTATATTTCCCCACCCCCTGTCAGACCCAGGGGAGACCTGGGGGAATGGATTACATGGTTAGTAGAGGCTTGTGTCCTCCTACAATATAACCACGTTTGGGTACTCTAGCGCATCTGGAAAAAAAGGTATGGCAAATGTTTACCTATGTTTTGTGAAATGTTTGACTTTGTTTACCTTTCCACACCCCTTTCAGAACCAAGGGAGGACCCTGGGGGTGGTTACAATGGTTAGTAGGGGCTTGTGTCCTCCTACAATATATGCTAAGTTTGGGACCTAGCTCACGGTAAAAAAGTTATGGCAAATGTTTACCTTTTTGTGAATGGTGCCTTTTTTGACATTTCCTCCCCACCCCTTGTCCGACCCAGGGGAGGACCCTGGGGGAATTGGATTACAATGGTTAGTAGGGCTTGTGGTCCGCCTACAATATATTAAGTTGGGTACTCCTGAGCTCATCGGCAAAAAGTTGATGGCACATGTTTACCTTTTTTGTGAATGTTTGACTTTGTTATCAATTTCCCTACAATTTCCCACCCCTGTCAGACCCATGGGAGGACCCTGGGGTGGATTACATGGTTAGTAGGGGCTGTGTCCGCCTACAATATATCGAAGTTTAGGTACTCTAGCGCATCTGGAAAAAGTTTGCAAAAGTTTACCTTTTTTGGAAATGTTGACTTTTTGACATTTCCTTCCTCTCCCCCCCTTGTCAGACCCAGGGAAGGAACCCTGGGGAATGGATTACATACATACATGGTTAGAAGGCGTGTGGTCCGCCTACAATACTTAAGTTTGACTACCCTAGCTCATCTGGAAAAAAGTTATGCCAAAATGTTTACCTTTTTTGTGAAATTTTGACTTTGTTTACATTTCCCCACCCCCTGTCAGACCCAGGGGAGGACCCTAGGATCACCAAATGCACCTTTAACGTCAAATATAGACGTATTCATGACGGCATGACGTTGGCCCAATGTTGTGCCAACGTTGGGCTGGCGGACATTTTACATCGGTCCAACGTCTTTTGTTGACGTTGACCCACCGTACTTGACGCTGTTGGCCCAACTTTGGGCCAACGGCGTATTGTTATCTGGCATTCTGGGTACAGACAGAGTCAAAGGGTGCATACTTCTAAATTGTCACAGAATAATGTGTCAAAAGTCTAGAAAAATCAACAGACGGGGTCGAATGCGGGTCATTGGGACACCCATGACCGATCAACATCAAAGCACACAAATCGGTTTGTGATTTGTGTCTGTATTGTTGTAAATAGTCCTTAAGCCATCAATTTTAGCCAAATTGGTATCCTGAAAGGGGACAAAACGATACTTATTATTCAGCCTCAGTACACTATCCTTTACACAAAAATGAGTGATAGCATTTCTGGAATGGTAGCTATAACCAGGTAGGGGACAATTAAGGATTACGCAGGGGTCAAAATTTGAAAATGAACCGGCCATGTTGAAAAGTATTCTACATATTTTGTCCAACCATGAGGAATTAAGGTTAAAAACAGCAAAAGCAGGTCAAAAGGTTAAATTTCAGTTGTACAGGGGTCAAATTTTAAAGTTGCGCCGATTTGGATGCAAAGTGGTGCAAATGTTTGGTGGAGGTCATAGGATTCAAATAAGGAACAGTTTTGAATGTCTCAAATGCTTAGTTACCAAAGTAGGGGGTAAGCAAGGTCAAGCCCCATTGAATACAATGGACATAGACCTTTGTTGCCCCTTACATTGGTAACTAAGCTTTAAGACGCAAACTATTCCTGATTTTAATCCTATGGCTCCCATGCATGCACCAATAATATGCCACCATATTTTATCCAAATCATAGGTACACTTTGAAATTTGACCCCTGTAATAACTGAAAAATGACCCTTTTTATTGATTTTGCTGTTTTTGCCTAATAAACTAACTCAAACTTAGGCGTAGGTTAGTAAACTATACCTAGTTTTGAATTCCCTATGATCAGACAAATAATGTGGATACTTTTCACATGATTTGAAGCAATTTTAAAGTGTTCCCCCTGTGTAAACCTTGGTCACCCCCTACCTGGCTATATAGCTACCATTCCAGAAAGCTATCATGCCATTTTGGTGTTGACCATGGTACACTGATTGCTGCATAATAAATGTCGTTTTTCCCCCTTTAAGGATATACCGAGAACTTGCTCTGCTCATGTACTAAAACTATTTGATTATTTTATTATTATCATTTATTTTCATAAACATTCGTTCGTTTTGACGAGTTGCTGTGTTGAAAAGACGCTATTGGCCGCCATCTCTGGACGATTTGTCAATATTTGAGTTCAAAGGAGAAAGCAACAAAGACAGAGAGAAAGAGAGCGAGGGGTGGCACATTATTTAACTGAAACGGACAACTTAAGAAAAACACAAGAACAAAAAAACTTTCGTTTCTTTTTTTTGCTTTGGTTTATTATGGCACATATTTTCACATTCGTAAGCTTGGCGTTTATGGCTGCGGTCACTAAATATTAGCAAAACTAATTTACAAATGTTCTGTATAAAGTCCACAACTGATAGTGGCAGTTTAACAAGCAAGTTTATAAGAGATACAGGTAAAGACTTATATGCAAAATGCTTACGTCCATTTTTTTCCGAATGAGTTAGGTAGTATAACGTTATAAATACCAATTAAAAATACACATTTCAAGTGCTTGTTTTGACTTTCATAATCACCTTCCCTTCCTGAGATATCATAATCGTAATTTGTGTTCCCTTCGGAAAATAATGTCTTACTTTTAAACCCACCAAAACTGTTTTGAGTCAACAAACTTATTTTTAAATTACAAGTTGCTGTTTCTGAAATACGAACATGACAGAATGGCATTTTGACCAATTTCATTAAGTTTATAATTTAAAAAAATACATAACGTGATCTTGAACCGCTATGTCGTCCTGCAAACGCGCGTTTGGTGAATGGGGCCAAAGGTCCATGTGTTCCCACGGTCAAATGAGTCACCATGGTAACACAGGGTCACATGAGGTCCCAAGGTCACATGAGATCACCCCAACCGCCCCTCATGTTTTCACACCAAGACACATGCGGTCATCACGGAGGTCACATGAGATCCCTAAGGTCACCTTAGGTCGCCGAGGGCCTATGGATGTCACAACGGTCACAGGTCACCAAGGTCCCATGAAGTCACCCCACCCCGCATGTTCACCAGGGTCACATCCGGGGCACCAAGGTACGTGAGGGGTCCCCCCACCCCCCTTATGTTCACTCAAGGTCACATGAGGTCACACGAAGGTCCATGAGAATCACTAATTCACATGAGGCGTCACCGAGGTCACATGGGGTCGACAAAGAGGGGTCCCATGAGGTCATCGATGGTCCCATGAGGTCACCCCACCCCGCATGTTCACCAGGGTCACATACGGGGCACAAGTCTCAAGGTCACCAATGTCACGAGAGGTCAACCAAGGTCACATGAGTCACCGAGGTCACATGAGATCACCAGGGTCACATGGGGTCACAAAGGTCACATGAGGTCCACCAGGTCACATGAGGTCACCCCTCCCGACCCACCCCACCGTGCCCCCTACCCACTTACCCACCCCACCCCAACCCCCACTACCCCCACCCTCCCCTCCCTACACCCCAGCCTCCCCCAACACCCCACCCTCCCCCACCATCCCCCTCCCCAAAACCCCTCCCCCCCTCCCTTCCCCATCCCCCAACACCCCACCCTTCCCACCCACCCATGGGCACCAAGTCCAGGTCACCAAGGTCACATGGGGTCCATAGTCACCCCAAAACACCGCCCCCTCAATGAAGGTCACTAGGTTCACACGGATCACATGATATCACAATGCTCACATGATGTCACCGAGGTACAGGGTCACAAGGTCCCATGAGGTCACCAAGGTTCACATGAGGTCACCCCACCCCGCATGTTCACCAAGGTCACAAAGGGGCACCAAGGTCCATGAGGTCACCAAGGTTACGCGATGTCACCAAGGTTACATGAGGTCCACCCAGTCACATGAGGTTCCCACGGTCACATGATGTCACACATGAGGGCCATATGAGGTCACCAAGGTCACATGAGGTCACAAGAAGGTCACCAAGGTCACATCAGGGCACAAGGTCACATGAGTTCACCAAGGTAGATGTGTCACCCCACCCGCCCCTCTCACTACTCACCCTCCCCCCCTCCCCCCCTCCCCCTCTCCGCACACTCCACCCCACCCCAACCCCCCCCGGGCCCCCTCCCCTACACCCTACCCTTCCCCAACCCCCACCTTCCCCTACCTCACACCCCACCATGCCCCCTCCACACCACCCACCCTTTTTCCCCTCCCCAATACCCCACCTTCCCACCCCTATTACCACCCTCCCCCACACCCCAGCCTTCCACCTCTATATGATTCACACACACAAGATGTATGGCATTGTAGATTTTCATGTAGCAAAGGAATTTTTAATATCCGATGTACCGTTTAGCGATACATGATTATTCATATTTTAATTGCTCATTTGCATACCTAAGCCGTCTATGTATCCGGAACTTTTCAAATGGGCCAAGGAAGATGCGCAACATTTTTCGTGCAGTGAAGCAATTTTGCATGTCCCCATGTACCGTTTCAAAAATATAGCGATTACGCTTGATTTTTGCATATTAAATAGTCATTTGCATGTGTATTTGCCGAAAATATTCCCAACATCTAATCAAGGTCGAAACCGTTAAACACCCCTTCCTTTTTACCAGTTACATTATTTCCATGATTATACTCCTAACGGAACACCGATAGACGTACAGCAGAGCCTCATGCGCAAGGGTTAACATTTTGCACTGTTACATGAGGTCACCAAGGGTCACAAGAGGTCACCACATGTCCCCCTCACCACCCCATCCTTCCACCAGTTCATCATCGTAGCCTTACGGACTCATACGGCATGCAATGCTATTAAGGGTTAATAATTTGACCACAGACACACCCCATATACACAGAGCATACGACAGAGTCTCCTATGTGCCTTCTGCAATTCTTTGCAGACATACAAAAATAAATAAAGATATTCAATTCATTCTTTTTGATTTTAAAACATTAGTCAAAGTTGCATAATGGGTGACAAATATGGCAAATCACAAATTTAATCTCAAAGGTGGTTTTTTTAGAAAAAGGTGTCAAATACTTGTTTTTGGCAAAGGGCTAACATCCCTTTTTCCATTAAAAATTGAGAATTAAGAAAAACTAAAGATGACATTTGAACGATCGACGGTTTTTTTTATATTGCCTTACACTGGTTCTACTTTAACTAAAAAAAACTTAATATTCAGTCCATATGACATTCTCCTGACACCATATCGGTTTTTCCCCCTCTTTTTCTCAAAAGTGTAAAAATGGATTTTAAAGCCTTTGCATATCTGCTCTAATGTTCAAACTTATTCAACGTCACAACACCTCTCCAAAGATTACATAATGGCCTTAATACAGGTCATTTTACATCTAGCTAGAGTATCAAGTGGACGCAAATTACTCCGATTGACAAATAAAGTATAATTATATGTTGTTTGATGTCACACAAGCCTCAGCATTGATTACATAAATTTAATATAATTGGATTTATGGCACGGGAAGTAGATTCTTAGTTTCCTGTTTCGAAGCGCGCGTCAGTTTGGCCGCTGTGGCAAATATTTTCATTATTTTGAGAAAAAAGGGTTTTTTGAAAACTTGTGTAAAAAACAGTTTTCAGTTGCTCAAATATTCAAGCACCCCTTCCTGTTCATTTTAACAAGTTCTTTGGGATGGGTGTCAGAGTAACCTAAATAATGATTTCCTCAAGTTTTTGTTCCCGCTTGTCATCATACTCGTCAAAATGCTTGAACTGATTTTTAAACTTTGAAGAAAATACCTGCAAAATACCCGTTTTGTTAATGGCACTTGTAAACTTTTTTATAATATAGGTTAGTAAGTGTATTAAAAATGCCTTTAGCTGTAATAATGGAGAAATGACAGTAAAAATAAAGAAATAAGTGAATAAATTGGACATCGTAACCTTTAATTCCAATCTCCAAAGGAAATATAAGAATCATTACCATTAGCGGGATCCAGTTTTGTCAATTACCCCACTTGTTGTAATATTGATATTTAGCCTAACATTGATTATATTATGATCACTATAATTTTAATCACTCTAATAATGTCCCAGAATTAGCCTCGTTTTGGAGTCAACTTGACTGGCCAGCCTGCTTGCCACAAGTTTCAGCGGGCTGTATGATTTGGATTTAGTTTTTGTGTTTCGTTTAGGGTGACCGTCTTTTGTTGTCTAAATTTACGATAGGCAAGCCTGTATATGGTGATGCTAAGGAATACCAGTTATCATCTTTGTTACAAGTTATACAGAAAGAAGTCATAACATGTTAAGGTGACCTTGTGTGTCCATTTGAGGTACCAGGTAAGAGATCGGGACAGTTTCGGCCATATGCAATGTGAAAATTGAACCAGGAGGAGTGCAATGGTTTGGGGGTTGTAAATAATTATAATAAGGGTGTTTTGCATTCGTGTGTTATCGGTGGCATGGCCTACAGAGCGGCATAGCTCTGTAGCCATGGCGCGTATGTTCAAGGGTAGATGTTTGATAGAGAGATTACTTTGAAGGGGAAGTCTGGATTTAAGGTTCAGGTTTCAGGTTTTCGGTTTATTTAATCTCATTGCACAAAATTACAATATTAAACATCAACAAAATTATTTAAAAATGATAATCGTAATGAAAAATAATGAAAAATACATATATATGTATAATTGGCAAGACTTCCATAATATGTACCCCTTTAAAAAAAA
This sequence comes from Ophioderma brevispina, assembly GCA_023653785.1. Lineage (NCBI taxonomy): Eukaryota > Metazoa > Echinodermata > Ophiuroidea > Amphilepidida > Ophiodermatidae > Ophioderma > Ophioderma brevispina. The sequence continues at coordinate 26,246 of JAMKCH010056497.1, forward strand.
AACGCAAAAAAGCGGGTATTAGTGGACCCATCCGTAGTTCCACATTAAGCATTAAATATGATATGTTGGTAACGAACAACCATAACAAGCATAACATGGTAGATTACATACACAGTTAGAAAGAAGGGTGCCGACTTAACATAAAAATTGAGATAAGACACACAAAACCGATAAGTAAAGATTAAGTTACCCAAATCATGGGGCGGAGAGATATGAATCAATGGAGCTGTTGTTTAAGAGTTGTTTAAAAACAGCTAAGGATGAGGAACTGTTTAGATGGGGATTAATTGAATTCCATAGAGGGACCTTGAAAATACTGATTGATTTTGAGAGCTGGTGTTAGTCAGTCTACTTAAAGGTCTTAGATGATCGAGTGTATTATGGTGTGTGAGTTTTTCTTGTCTGGTCAAAGAAAAATGATCATCTAAGATGTGTGGAGAAGTTGGTCATAATGGATTATAATGAACTGGCGCGCGTCTGGAAAGTATAAGGTCGTGAATTTAAGCGTGTTCTGGAGGAAACAAGGATGGTCGGTATGGCGAGCCAATGGATTTGTACATGAAAGAATAAAGCTGTTTTGCTTTAAAAACAGAGACTCTGAAGAGCGAATTATTTTTATCTGCCCAAATACTTGCACAATAGTTGATGTAAGGCAAGACAAGCGTATTATACAAAGGTGGTAGTCAGTGAATCAAGAGGACGAAATGGTTAACTTCCTATCATCCCGTTATACTTTGATTTGATTTTTTAAACATGTAAGATGTGATTTCCATGACATATAATCATCCAATTAAGACGCCTAGAACGTTAGATGTATTAACTTGTTCAAGGGGCTTATTGTCGATATGAATTTTAAGATCAATTGGAGGGGAGGGGATTATGCTTGTTTTAGAATACCATAAATGGTTTTTTTTAATGTTTAGGGAAAGTTTATTTATTTAAACCAGTTAGATTATATGAGGTTCTTCGTTATTTAGTGTTGATTCAAGTAATTGGGTTCTTATTGGAAAATGGATATTGGTCTCACCGCAAACATAATAAATGAAGATTGGGGAGAGCACTGAGGAAGTCGTTGATATAAAGTAAAAATCAAGGGGGTCCTAGAATTGAGGCTTGAGGTAAGGCAGCATCTGATGGAAGTAGTGGACGACTGGTGTTGATTACAATCAACGAATGTTTACGGTTCTATAGATAATTTTTTAATCCAAGTATGGCATTACCTCTTATCCCTAATGTTTAGTTGTTAATAAGATTGGTGGTAAGAGTGTCAAAAGCTTACTGAGATCTAAAAGATCCCAACAGTGCAAAGTTTTTGGTCGAGGGATGTAACAATTTATCATAACGTTTAATTGAGTGCATGAAAGTGGAATGTTTAGGTCAAAGCCAACCGGGCAGGAGTGGGGATATTATATTTATCTATAAACGCGTGATGATTCGATTGTAAATAGTTTTTCAAGTATTTTGGATATGCCGGAGGTGGGAGATAGGCCTATCATTGTTGAAAGTGAAAGAGTGCTTATCTCCAGCTTTATTAGATAGGAATTACTCTTGCAACTTTGAGCTGAGCAGGGACAATACCGGTGGACATGGAAAAGAATGATATATACGTTATGGGTCTATACTAATAAGGCAAGATCGGTTGTACTCGTTGAGAGATAATAACAGCGAGCCGAAGCTGGTGCTAGGTTTCATTGTGACGGTGATGTCTGAAAGTTATTCCTTAGTAGGTAGGCGACGAGAAAATATATATTGGGTAAAGAGAGACCTGGATGGATTGGATTTGAATTAACTTATCAGAAGGGGCATTTGAGCCGGCAAGTGAATGGAACCAATGTTGGTGTGAAAAAGTCTGAATTATTATGATTTCGCTGGATCTTTAATTTCCGAGCAATTAATGCAATAAAGATGAGGGTGGTTTGGGGGATTGTTTCCCAAGAAGATTATTAGAGTTTGCCATGTTGTTTCTATTGTTCCGGTGGGCATCAAGCTATGTTTGTGATATGATTACGTTTTAGCAATGCGGACAGAAGACATTTAGAGTATGCGATATTTTGTGATTTAAGTTTGTATCGTATTAGGTTGGAGCGTATGTTCTAAAAATTTATCTTTAGTATTAATGATTGGTTAGGCCCACCGGTATTCATGGTTCCTGGGCCGTTTTACGTTAGATAATTTGGTTGATTTGAAAGGACAGTGAAATATTAAAGATATTGAGTAACTTGTCTTGAAACGTATTAAAAAGCGTTTCAGGGTGTCATCGTCATACACATTCTTTTTTTTATGCCACGTAGTGGATTGATAGTCCATTCTTAAACCGTGATGTTGCTTGGCGTAAGTTGCGGCGTGACGTTTAGTCAGACGATTGATGATTTGTTAAAGTAAATTCTTGGAGTCAGAATTTGTGAAATTGATAGAGCAAACTGGAACATGGTTTGTCTGAGAGGTCATTGACTAAGACACCCGCATTAACGTGGTAAAAAGATCATGTGTATGTGTTAGCAATGATTCGTGGCAGTCGTTTGGTATCGGGTAGGCTATCAATGGTCGGGGCAAAAATCCATTAGAGAAAATAAGATTAACGAATAGTCATTATACTTAGGGTCGGTGTCATATCCAGAGATCGAGGTTATAATCGACCATGATATAGCAAGATTTGGGCTCATGTAACGTATTGAAGAAAGTGAAAGTCAAGATTAACACTCGTCAAGGTGGTTAACGTTCGGGCGATAGATGATACAACGATTTAGTTTTTTATTGCTGGATTTGTTGATGTCATTAATTTCGATAAAAAACAGATCGCAATCAAGGCAATTAATATTTAGGTCGGTACTTAGTTCAAAGTCAAATGTTGGGTGAGAAAAGGGGAGGCACCGCCTCCTGTTCGGTCATGACGTATGGAATTTATAAAAATGATGTAACGTCAAAGTCAACTAAGTTCGATCGTAATCATAGTTATTAAACCAGTTTCTGTAAAACCAAGGATATGTGGGGGAAAAGTAGATAATGGTGAAAGATAATTAGTGACATCGTTGGAATGTTTATTTAAGCTGCGAACATTATGATGAAAAATGACAGCGAATGTCCTTAGATTTAAGCAAATCATTTAAGACCGTCACTAATGTAAACTACAGTTGGGACTTGGATATGGTCAATATTAACAGTCATGATCGGTTGGTCGAGGAGTGATGAATGAGGATACTATTGAATTGAAATGGGTCGAATTTGGGGTACACATCCAAAATACAATCAGGTAGCTGGACATGGTGCAAAATACAAATGTGAGCGACAAAAAAAATACCACAAACAAAACCCCAAATACACAAACACACAAAAAAACTAAAAAATTAAAAAAAATTTTATACATATATACCATGGTGAGATAGGCCTCCCATAGTATACGACTGGGTGGTTGAATGAACAGCAAAAAGAATGGCAGTAATAAAGAGATTATAATTCAAGGAAACTGGTAAAATTCTAATGTCACAATGTGGGCTACACGGATGGTAGGCCTACCAAAATCAAGTATATTAATTTTCCTGTAAAAAATTAAAAAAAAAAAACGTAAACTGATGTGGGAGAGATGGAATTGCAAGGGAGAGATGGGTATGCACAGGTAATTTTTTACAGAAGCTGATTGATGTGAACGTCATATTTTTTCTAATTTATCCTGATATACTTAGATCTTTGAACAAAGGTTTATTAAGAGATGATTTTTTTAAGGTCACTGGACCGAGACTGCCATAGTAAATGCATGTAGCAGGTTCACAAATTCCGTTTGGACAATCCCCAATGCCCAAATTCGAGCAGATCGTGTCCAAACCCTCCCTGACAGAACCACGTGTATGTTACATCTTGGATCGATTACGCCGTGACAACAGAGCTACAGAAAGCTTGTGATTGCGTAGTGTAGTTATAAACGGTAATAACGAGGATGAAATAGTTTGGTGTCAAGTGTCAGGTACAGGGTCACGTGTTCAGGTATCAGATATCAGTTGGCTACTCGGGGGCGACCGATAGATATAAATCCGACTATGTTAAATCAAGGTCTGTACATGACGCTCTCTGCCCAAAGTGCTTAGGGTTATGTTTTCCAAAAGACACCGTGTATTATGTCTAAACAGTACAAAAAATTTTACCTTTGCCTACTGATTCAAAACCGACGTACGGTGACGATAATCGGTGCTTTTTCAATGTAGGGATAGTACGTCATTTTTACTGAATGGGTCCCCCGAACAGCAAATAATAAACCAATCAAATGCCGGGACGTGCATCAATCTTTATTTTTCCAAAAATTGGCTGTTGTTATTCCATATAAAATTCCTTTTAAGATTCAAACATCTTGATATTGTTCTTTAATAACTTAATATTCAATTGTCCCCGCATGAATGTGAAAAAAGATGGGTCATAAGTCTCAAACTGAAAACAAAAGTCAGTCGGCTAAATACCCTTACCGTGGACTTGATGAGCAGACGGATCCCGTGTTAGTTTTCGCAGGCTACAGCCACTTGCGCGCGCCTGCGGGGGTTATGCGTCAAGTTACGAACCTCATTAGTATTACCCCTCTACCCTTACGGATGGGGTTAATGTTAGGATAACTTGGTAAACTATCTACAGTAAACATTGTCCAAAAATATACCTTAGTTTACTGTGATTACATACAAAACAATGAGGACCATTTCCACGAAACTGAAGCGTTTTTTTTGTATTTAACCTCTGTACAAGCACATTTTACCTTGACCTATAATAGCGGTTTTCAGGCCGTTATAACTCCATAAGGGGAAGTCAGAGATTAGCACAAACTATACATTTTGTATCCGTGTGGTCATACGAACAATTTGGTCTGTAATTCAACAACATTGGATCACTTTCAATTTTTACCCCTGTATAATCTTTTGCGACCCCCTATCTCGCTTAAGCTCACCCACTAAGGTGAACATAGTCAAGATACAAGTATAATGCATCTAACATCAATGTTTACAAATTGTCTATGAGAGAGGTCATTATTTATGTCGAGGGATGGAGGATGTGAGGGGGAACCCCGGGGGGGGGGAACCCGAAAAAATTGTGTAAACGAAAGGAGCAACATTAAAATTTTCATCAAGGAAAGCGGGGAATATGAGATTTTATATGGGAAAATTTCATAAAATCAGGGGAACGCGATTTTTTTAAAGGAAGCAGAGGTTGAACGGGATTTTTTTTTTTGCTGAAAAAGTTGAAATCTCCACACCCCCGGCTTAAATAATGACCGCTCTCTAATTCATATTTAAACCGTAGTACATTTTGAATGTGAACCACGGGCCAATATGGATTCACGGGTCTGAACACGAAAACCTAAAAAAATTAAATAAAATGACGTCATCATTGGCATATCAATCACCAATTGACCAAAATTTTCGCCAAGCAATATTTGTCATTACAAAACCGTTATTATTATTATTATTATTATTATTTTCAACAAGGGAAAGGGGAGGGCAACCAAGAAAATCCCAATTTTAGACGTTGTCATTGATTTAACACGTAAAACCTTTTTTTTTATATGTTGACAAGGAATATTTTCTTATACCAAAACTCCGGGACCAAAACCGTTGGAGCTGAGGAATCTGCTTCTTTTTTGTATGGCGAGGTCGTATATGTGGCCTGTACGTGGGTCATGGGAACGCACATGACCGACCCACATCAAAGCACCCAAATTGGTTTGTGGTTTGCACTCTGTATTACTGTAATTTCTTTTGATATTTTGGGTGAGTTGCTATATTGTTTTTTTTTTTTTTTTTTTTTGCTCCAGGAGCATATTTGCCATATGCTCCTGGACCATTTGCGTATTCAAATATGCTCCTGGAGCATATTTGACTTAGAATATTTTTCCAGATTATTTATGCTCCGGGACCATATGCTCCAGGACCAGCTGCTCCAGGACCACTGCTCCAGGAGCATATGGTCCTGGAGCAGCTGGTCCTGGAGCATAATTTCGGGCCAAAATCTCTTAGAAGCGATCGGGAACCGCATGTCCAAATGCGCCCTCAGATGGCTAAGACAATTGTGACAGGGGGTAGGACATGCCAACCGAACAGCAACAGAACAGCATCAATTTCCCTAAATTATCATGATATTACTAAGATGTATTGAAGGAAGGCTTAAAAGTTGATTTTGCAATGTTACTGGGACCGAGGCTGCCGTAGAAAATACACTTAAGAATTCCCTAAATGACCGTTTGGAAATCCCCATTGCCCAAATCGAGCAGAGCGTGCCCTACCCCACACCACCCCCTTCCCGATTTGTGATCTGATCAAGGGTCCGGGATTCAACACAGCTCAGGGAAGTATTCTGGGAATACCAATTTCCCTAACTTTTAGCTAGTCTCAGCTTTTAGCAATCGGATAAAAAAGTAGAAAAAAACAATTTAACGCCAAGGTTTGAACTACGCCGCTTGTCCCAAACAGGCCTAACTGGAAAGAATGACTGAGGGTAAAATATCGGCCCAGATAGAAAAAAAAAAATGTATCTTTGACACAAGAGCCCTACCGGCGTTTTTCCGCCCGCTTTTGACGCAAGAGCTTGCCACAACTGTTACCCCTTTCGAAGTTTACCATGTAAACAAATTCTCCCCCTTTTTAGTGGGCTTTAGGGTGAGGATATTTTGTATGTGCCAAGGCCTATATATACAAAAGTTGTTCCTGTACAATTTAAAGAAGGCGTAAATATTGAAATCTTTATGAAAAAACCCTTTTTTGAAATTTACTAAATAGGTCATGTCACTTTAACTTCTGCACATAGTCTGGGGGCAATAAAAACAGTCATCAGACATTGGTATTTACTGATTAAAGGTGCATCTTCATTGCTTAATGCACTAATAATCCTCAAAAAGACTACGGGGTATTTCAAAAATTCAATATTAGCATGACGGTGCGTTTTCGATTTATAAGCGAAGTAATTCCGAGCACATAGGCCACTGTTTTGTATATAATTCTGTCCATTATACAAATTTGCGAATTTCTAACAGATGGTGTGAGATCGAATCATCGGCAACCTAAGATTGGGCACAAAATAGGCCTACTATAATTAGGCCAAAGGTTTCATACAACATACATACATACATACATACAAAGACTTATATTGCGCCAAATCAATGAATATAAGGCCGCATACAAACAAGAAATACCATAAAAAAATTTGTTAAAAAGTAAAACACATTAAACACACGGAAATTAAATATGTTTGATGAGCTTTTGAAGATTGAGTGTGGGAGCCATGCGAATTGGATTGGAGTGTCATCCAGTAGACGTTGGTCCATAAAATGGAAAAGAGTGATCACCAGCATGGCGGATAGTGGGGGTATGACCGGTCTAGTAATATCCTGAGATGAACGTAGTCCCCTGAGAGTAGCGAACCGTTGTCCATAGATTGAGGCACTGGACGCTATCTAGGGGCACAGCGGAGATATTAAAAATCTAAACTTTTTAGGTAATTAATTTGAGGGGTGAAGGGTAAATCTCAAGAATGCCCCTTTAAAGGTATATTCGTAGCTCCCAGCACCTTCATTTTAAGTTTATGCGTTCATCCCGAGAAAATGTTATTTCCAGAATTTCAATTAATTTGACGGGTGCGTTTTGATGTTATGGCGCCATATGTTTTGCATTACGCGGCTCCATTTACTGTGTTGTATTCTGTCTCTTCAGAAAATACGAATTTCTTCAATTTGCAGTAAGATACGGCCACACGTAACTCTACTTACGCCAGCGGTCAGATGGAGTAAAAATCAGAACTTTGTGGTAATCGGGGACGGAGGTTGTGGGATCACGAAATGCCTCAAGAGAATCATGAATTTAAATTTATTTTAATATGACACCGATTTTTTAAGCTTAACGGATTTTTAGAAAAATACTGAGTTTCGCATTTAAGTATAAATGTATCACATACTCGGACTTATATGTGGAATAAATACTGCAGAATGTTGGTGTTTTTAGTGTTTAATGAGGATCGGTGTCTGGTAATGAGAGAAGTTAAATGCCTGTCTTTTAACCGAAATTGGGTGGTATTGTTTTTTAAAAACGGACTCAAACAAATTTTCATACAAAAATCTAAACACATAAGATTTACAATCTACATGGAGTAACAAGCATCATCAGTCGGCCAGTTTTTCTTTAGTTATTCCAAAGAATCTAAATATAAATTTGTAGAGCAAATCGTGGTCTCGCTTGAAATTCACCGAACCTCATCTCAATATTTTTCTAGCCATTTGTCTTTTCTTGACGTTTTTTTGTCGATCAGATATACATTCCAACAGTGTTATAACCGAAATGGGTTGATCGAAGAATTGATGGGTACAATACACCCTACTGTCCACGCGTACATATCAGGGGAAATTGGTGGAATTACTTCACATTGCGCAAGAATCCTTCAGACATAACGTACCCACAACAGAAATCTGTGAATACCTATCGCAAACCTTTTTCTAGCCAAGCGTAATTCTTCTTCGTGATCTTGCGTACGGGACCTCGTTTTGCAGTTTGCCTCGCACTAAATGAAAATTTGAATGGAGCAAAATGTCAACTTACAGCAAATCACAAGAGGTTAATACCGAAAAAACCGACGATGGAGAAATATGTGGCAGTTTGACCGTCCGATATTTTCGAAAAGCACATAAGAAACATTTTTCGCATACGACTGTTGTGTGACATCGACGTCTAATTACAAATTGAACAATCATAATGAGAGTAGAATAGTATGCAACGACACGGAGACACTGCTCACTTTTACCGAGTCTTTTTTAAATGCTGCTACTTTTCGCCTTACAATTGGAATTCCTATGCACACTTCAGAAACCGTCATAAACAGTTTCTTGATCACTTGCTAAAAAATTGGTATGACACTGATTAGCAAGGAATACCACCCAAGCTAACGCACACCAATACGAGTATATTTTGTGGGTCAAAGACGGCTACTAAACGGATCATTTAATCCCAGAAAACGGTCAATACTGATTAATGTAACAAAGAAAACTGACGCTTCACTTGATAAGATTGATAAAATTCCGGCTAGTTTGCAAGCAAATGAATTCTCCAATTATGAGCATAAGATGGGAATACTCGCCATAGTGCAAATCAGCAGCGGCTAGTATAGCATGTTGATACCCATTAGTAGATCTGACCATGTCAGGTTGAAATTAGCAAGGTTTGAACTTTGTTGGATTGTCGACGCTTTTACT
>JAMKCH010056498.1:0-61650 GCA_023653785.1 Ophioderma brevispina
AAATTTGACTCTGTGACATCAGCTTAAAGGGACACCGTGAAAATCGTTTTTTTTTTTTTATTTTGCCTCTTCATTTGTAGAAGACCTAAAAAATCCCATGCTGAAAAAATTACAGTTGATTATGAAACTCTTTTAATTTTACAAATATTTTTGTATGCATTGGGTATATGAAGCTATTGGAATTACGAATTATGCATCGTTAATGACCCTTAATTCAGAAATTTGCTCCTTTTTACACAAAATGAGTGAATTTGAATTTCATGTTTCAGGCATGAAATGGTAAAAATCAAAGAAATCAGAAAATTGAAGGCACATTTTAAATAAAATCTCACAGTGTCCCATCCTTTTAAGTCACTACATTGTGTGGTACACCAATTATCTGAAGTGTAGTTTCCAATTACCAAAATGTAATTCCATTGTGTAAATTCACAAAAACTTGTACATTCATGTACTTCATATTTAGAAGGAAAGGAAGTTCTTTCACAAAATATTTAAATTGTCAAACATTTAAACAGGCAATTAACAAATATTTACAAGATTGGTTGAAAATATGTCATAAAAAAGGTAAGTTTAAGAAGTTGCCATTTTCAATCCAAAAATAACATGGGGGGGAGTCTAAGCAAGTACCCATGTTCAAAATATGGCAGCCACAATTACCTAATGGCTTCATATTACTTCATATTTGGAAAGAAAGAAAGTTCTTTTATAAAATATATAAATTGTCAAAATTTAAACAGACGATTAGGAAATATTACGAGATTGGTCGAAAATATGTCATTAAATAGGTCAATTTAATGGCAGAAGTAGCCCTTTTCAATTCGAAAATAACAAGGGGGAGAGCAAGTACCTATGTTCAAAATATGGCAGCCACAATTAATACAATAGGAAAAGCCTCATTTTCAGTGTATTTTTTCTACTTGAGATGACAATCACAGATTTGAAATCAGATTTGCAATTGGTTAAGATCCAAACATGATCATAAATCTGTATCGCCAAATCTAAACTGTCCTTTTGAGCCCACGGGTATACGAGGCACGATACACATACATGCAGAATATTTGTACCTATGCATCAGTGGTTTTTTCCCAATTTTAACCAAATGACAAGTGTGGAATTGAAAATGAAGTGTTTGTTGAAGATGGTCTTCAAGTAAATTCATTCACCTAATTACGTGTTCACTTTATGAAGGCTTGTTTTATTTTGCATTTGATCAGCACTTCAGGTTTTTCATCTGAAGTCCCTTTAAAAGACAGTACTTGCGGGGGGAATTGATAAGGATCTCCATGAAAAAAGAATTGAGCAATCGACTGGGTTATAATAACATGGCAATCGAGAAAATTAATTAGACTTCCGTCCCGTCACGCCATTTTCCGTCCCGTCACGCCATTTTCCGTCCCGTCACACATCATTCCGATCCCTCTGAAAATTTCAACTGATTCTTATCTTCAGGGACAGTGACATTAATTTTTTTTGGAGATGTTAGGTGAGCATACTAACACTGATAGTATGCCGAGTTTCAATTAACGCTTTTTCCAACATACTCAAAAACAAATAACTTGATGTCAACGTGACGGACGGATATCGGGAGTGTTTGTTAAATCAGATATCAAATTTTTTGTAAGAATTTAAAACTGTCCTATTTAGTTGTTGGTACCTGAGAACACTGCTTTTGATTGCCCACTGAATTCAAAGTTTAACTTGGTCTTGTTTATTCAAACTAACTTACCACATTTGACAAACATTCCATCCCGTACATCGAGGGGCGCACTTTTGGAATCTTGTCCCGCTATATCAGGAGAACGACGCAATTCCATGAAAAAAAAATTGTGGTCCAGGACACTTCAAATTATTCGCCTACTTATTTGCAGAGAAACCTTCAGCCATACAGTTATTTTTTTCACATTTGGGTTCGACCAGTTTTGATTTGGCCCTTTTATGACCGCATGGTTATTGATGTTAACTAATAGGGCGCACCCACTAATAACCGCTCCATTGAATACCCTCAAAATACCACACCGCGCCCTCTGATTTACACCCCTCGATGACATCTTTTGAAAATGTCTTCAATCTATTTCTCTTATAGAGTAAACTGAAACTTTCAAGATTTTGTCATTTTTGATATATTTATATATGAGAAAATAAAAAAACGGCATATGACAGCGCCACCATTATTTGACTCCCACGTACACTCCTCCATAGTCCGCTTTCGACCAGGCCGGAAGTCGAGGGCCTAGTTTTTTTGTTCCTACACAGAATCGAATTTCAAAATTTTGTGATGATCTCGCGTGATCAAGTTATCTCTTTCGCTTTTAGTATAATATACCACCCTCAATGGAACCGGTCCCCCAAAAGACTAGCAAAGTATTCACACAAGGTTTTGTTTTTTTACAGGAACTACTACCATTACACCAACGTGGGAGTGAGTTAGTGGTTGTGCGCCCTAATTATTATGATTGGGGACGGCTGTCTTTAATAAGAGCTCACACCACTAATCACACTGCACAGGGTGCACTGGTAATATTCCTTAATTTCAACTGGGCTACATGAACTGCTAATGGTGTGCCTTAAAAAAATAGTGCTGATTGGCATCATGCTACAGGTAATAACTCAAAACTTGTCACTTGGCCTAATCATCCCTCACACATGACAAAAATGAAATTTCCTTTGTCAGCGGAAGTTGAGCCCTCAGAAGGAGCCCCTGGTCGGACAGGGTTAAGAGTGCTTTTGTTTGGACTGAAAATGAAGGGGGGCCCACATACGTCTATCAAAGATTGAAAACATCAATTGTGTATGAGAAAATTAACTTTTTAAGAAAGATTAAATTCTGATCAATGCATTATGCATGGATTCGTCGTAACTATCAAAAATTGTTCGCATGGACGGAAAATCAAGCTCACATTTTGGCAAGTTTAGACATATTTCAAGGGGGTGGTTAAGTATTACATGTAGTGGTGTTGCACCATAAAATGCAAATTAGGGAGACATACATTTGGCTTAAGGTCCCCACGAAAGCTAAAAGGTCCCCTAAGGCGACGAAAAAGAAAACCCCGTTTTACGGACCGAGCAGACCTTTGGAGTAGGGTCGGTGGGTCGGGCGAATTTTTTTTTTTTTAATTTTTTTATTTTCTGGAAGTCAAAAGTTGGCCCAATAAGTAGCCCCAAGACATCTGAAAGCAAATCCAATGAGAAAAAATGAAAATTTTTTACAAATTTTCTAAACAAATAGCCAAAATTGATAAATTTGCGGCTAAAAACAGGCTTCGATTTTAATGATTTTTGGAAAAACTAAAAAAAAAAAAATCTGCAAACATGAAAAATCTGGGTCGGTTGGGCCCGTAAAACATAGGTTTTTATTTCGTCGCCTAAGCGCAGGCGCGGCATCATTCCCACAAATTCTCAAACAAGTATAAATGTGCTTCACCCATGTCAGGGTTGAAGAATTTGGGTTTTGAAGGTTTTGAAGACCACTCTTCCATTGTAAGTCTCCCAGGGTACAGCAGGTACAAATGAGGAGCGTATAGATTCTCCCTAGCTCAGCTAGTTTAAATGAGTGCACTGCCCACTTAGACTAAAGTGTGTTATTCTAAGGAAATCATAGTGACAAGAAACGTGATTAAGATTTATACAGTGACTGCCAGCTCATGCAGGTTCAACAGAGTATAGAACATGAGTGCTAGGACCCCCTATGATTCGTTGGTGAGTACACCTTTAAAGTGACAGAGTTGGGTCCAGATGAAATTCCCTGCACCAATGCAAAAAAAATTATGGAACTCTGATAACATTAGAAATGAGATTAGTATGCATATTTCTAGTTTTTACTATGATTTCAGTTGTTTACTAATTTTGGCCCCATAACAAGTTGAAATTCCTCAGGGATCTCAGGCAGCACCCGGGGGTGGTGGGGAGGACCGCCGCCCACCCTGAAGTTTCAAAATCAGAAAGACAAAACAGGGAATATTTAAAAGATGCTTGTTCAATGTACATGTCTGTCTATTGTGGTCTCTACTTGAAATGAGAGGACGCCCTCGGCACTTGTGGCATACGGCCCTCAAGTACCGTTGGAAACAAACGGGCGATTGATGGAAGAAGCAATAATGAATATTGCAAGACCCGTATTCAATACCGTGCTAATATTGATGGTTAACCATAAAATGGTGGGTTTTTTTATATCTGGGAATGAAAATGGATTTGAGGGCTCGAAATTTCAGGAAGACAATAAAACAAGGCGTTCTCGAACACAAGGTCCCCCGCTCGTCGCGGTAGGAGAAAGTAAACATAACTTGGGAGGTTGTCATGGAAACCAGAAAGGCTCCTACCATAACAGGTTCAATAATGTGGTGACCCCAGATGACCTTGGTTTCCAAGACATAAACCGCATAGTGATTGACCTTGGATACCCACATGACCTTGAAAGACCTAAAAATGTGCTGCACTGAATATTGAACGCATCACACCCAGTTTCATTCATCCACCCACATGTTTAGAGATGGACATGGAAATGACCCTGCATGACCTTGAGAATGACTCTTCAAAATTTTCGGCACTGAATATTTACCGCACACACCCAAGTTTCATCATCTTACCACAGTTTAGAGATTTACCTTGGATGACCTCGAATGACATTGAAATGACCTTCAAAATTTTCAGCACTGAAATGACCACCCACTAAGTGTCCATCATCCTACCATATGTTAGGGATTGACCTTGAAGGACCCACATGACCTTGAAATGCCCTTCAAATTTGTGGACCGGAATGTTGAAGCACAACCACCAAGTTTCATCATCCTACCACATGTTTAGAGATTGACCTTGGATGACACGCGGGACCTTGAAATGACCTCAAATTTTCGGCACTGAATATTGACCTCACTACCAAGTTCATCATCCTACCACATGTTTAGGATTTGACTTGAATGACCTCACATGACCTTGAATGACCTTTCAAAAATTTTGCCACCGAATGTTGAGCACACCCACCAAAGTTCATCATCCTACCACAAATGGACAAGGTTTATATGAATTTTGACCACAGTTGACCTTTGACCCTGGCACATGACCCCTCTACGAACTTCATCCGCCGCCTACTTAAAGCCCGCATATAGGGTGCAAAGATGGACACCCATGACTTTGCTTAGATCAAAAGATATATCGTGTTGACAAGTTTATAGCAATTTAACCTATTGTTTACCATTTTGGACCTCATTGGACCTTTTGACCCATGGACACATGGACCCCATTGGATCCCACCCAACGTGTATGTGGGATACATCTATGTTGGGAAGATGAACACCCATACTTACTTAGTTCCAAAGAGTATCGCGATGGACACACACACGGGAAGGGGACAGTTCTATGGGTCCCCCTTCGCCAGACTTTTCGCCAACAAAAGTGGCGGGGGACCAAAAATACAGCCCTTTTATCTGATATCAAAAGTTGATACTTACTTTGGGTATATCAGGGTTCCTAAAAACGATCGGAACATGCAATAAATGCATTAAAAATAGGGGTTTTGATCTTTATGAGTAATGTGTAATTTTAAAGCACTCCCTAAGATTTTACCTGGTACCCCCACATCAAGGATGTCACTAAAGTTGAAACTATTAGAACTCTTCAACTTTCTACATAATGAATGAATAAGTTGCACACAGGTGTGGAATTTCTATCGGGATGCAGTACAACAACACCACTGTGGAATCACTACACAACTATACCTTGAATTTCAGGTATCATCATAGCAGACCTGGGAGAAGAAAGGGTTAATACTCATTTCACCTCTTTCCAATATTACAAGACTATTACAAGCTTTTAGGATATCGTTATAATAGGATAGCGCTACAAAAAGCCGTATTTCCCTGGAAATGCACAATACCTGTCAAGTGATAGTGACCATAACACTAGTGCCACGCGGAGTATAACACGCCAATAACACTAGTGCATTGGGACAACTAGTGTTACCGGCGTGTTATAATTCCGCCCAACAGCGACCGCCGAAGAAACGTCGACCACCGGGTCTTAGTGCTCAGCGTGTCAGGCAGTGTAAAGCGTGTTGGCCAGTGTTACCGCGTGCTATAATCGGCAATCAATATTTATTGTGTTTCAAGTGTATACTTAACAATAAAATCTAAACGAAAGAAAAGGGATATTAAAAGATATATCAGACCTTGTGTGTACATGAAAATCTTTATTTTTAAAAGTATGAGCCAGAAAGCACGCGATCCCAATACCAGTATGAAATGTGTGGAGTCCTTGTGAATTGAGGCCATCACCATACCGTGCACCGTAAGCTCCAGTCAGTGTCTTTATTTTTTTTCGGGTTGCCATTGGCACGAGAAAATAGTGATACAATTGGCGGATTTGATGGACAAAATAAGCTTCGGTTATTTTGGGCTCATGTGCAATAAATACAAGTTATTACTGTATTGAAATATTGTCGTTCTGTGGTTAATCAAAAAGCACTTCAATGGATCTTAGAGGCCCTTTCAGGATAAAGTTATCAGCTCACGCCAAAGAACCCGTGAGAATCTCGCTAGTTTCTCGTTAGGAATTATGAAAAAAGTCACGTTTCCAACGCCCCAATTTACCCCGACTCTCCCAGTTTCTCCTACCCGGGCATACTGTAGGTCGCAACCGCTAATATTTTTTATTAACCTTCAATGAGTTTTTAAGGGATATGACCAACTGATGGACTAGTCAAAAAGCATTGAGTATAGACAAAATCGGTACTTATTGTTGTATTTTCGATACCCCCTCTTTTGGATATGATTGAAACATTTTTATTAATTTGGCGAGTGTGTGAACAAAACATAATTATGTTAGTAAACAGGGGACGTAATTAGGATGAAGGGGACGAACTACACCCCCAATCTCAGGTGGGAATAGTTAAAATTTTGGGAAAAAATTAATTTAGAGTTAATTAAATGTTCGAAGGGAGAAAGAGAGAATAAAAAATACTTTGAAGGAGATTTGAACCTCTGTCACACTTTACTTGAAGGATACGAGTCCATGGAATATCCAATGGGCCACTTTTTTTTTCATTTCACCCTTTCATTTTTTTAATAGTTTGATTGAAACAAATTCTTAAAAAAATACAAAACACGCGATATTATTTTTTTTTCAATACCAACTTTACTTAGGCAAACCACTTATTTAGTTATAACACAATGGTCTAAGGACCATAAATAACGAGAAGTTAGATAAGCGCGCCTGCGGAACACACGTGCACGGGACACAAGACTCCGAATGCCACACCACACACAGTAACCCTACAAATTTCAGCGTTGTCCACATGTTTGAATTTTCTATTTGGCGTCACAAAATTGTTCATATCTGCAATCAATTATAGCTCAAGAGCGAATAAAATCCCGGCTTCGAGTGACTATGATTGAAATTGAAGACATGCTTACCATAAAGACGAAAATTATCATAGCAACCGATCTTTACTGTAAACCATACTTTTCTGGATTTTTGGATCAATTTGTTTAAACCGATATACGTGGCTTCAGCCCCCGGGCTTCAGTGATTAATAATTGATGAGCTACATGTATACAATAGCACCTGTTAGCACCGTGTGTGGGCGTTGGTAGAAGTTTCAAGACATACAGAACATGATTTGCCTAGTTTACGGGATTTTATGCGTGATGTGAATCACATTTCCATTTAACAATCTACCGTGGATGTTTTAAACACGTATGTGTCAAGTTTTTATCTTTAACTTTCTAATCCTGAATTAATTCGTCACGCAGGGGATTCCCCATAGTCATTATAGGGTCCGTGCATCAATACGATGAACGAGTGGGGAGGGGCTTGGACATGTTTGAACATTTATTAGTAAGTAAACTAGAGAACGCCATGGTTTTAACTTGGCAATAATTAGGCTTAAAATGGTCAATGAGGATTAACATGATTATTAGAGCGATCTATTCTAATAATAATCAAACATCGTCGCCCTGTGACGCATACTTTTTCGATTTTGAAGGATAACACAAACGAAATCGAGAGTCCCTTTCAAGAAAGTTGTAGAATATGACTAGAGCACGTGTTTTTCAGAATGACGTTTCCTTCTTTGAGTTTGCATTAATTAATTTACCGTTCCACCATGCAAATTATTTGACCGTTCCACCAACACACCTTTGTTTAAAGGGGGAGGTCTTTCTATAGATAGAAAATGTCTTATTATTTTGTTTTAAAAGTTATATTTTGTTTTTATTGTTTTTCAATCCCGACTAACAATTCAACTCGTAGATCATGTGTTGGGGGGGGGGGGGCTTAACATTATGAACTATTTTCAAAACAATTATGTACTTCAAATGGGATTACCTGAACCGCCCTCGAGGCCTCCGGGTCAATCTTCTGAAGTAAAAATCGGTAGTGTAGTCCTGATGTTAAAGCCTGCTTGTGGCATGAAGACTTGGGAGCTGATGGAGTTATTTACCTTTACCCAAAGGGAGGAGGAGACATAAATTTTTAAAGTTCTGCCGAGCTCTGATAACTTTCTGCTAAGGAAAGAAAATAATAAGGGGAACACTCACACAAATTGTTTCCAGGCTATCGTCGTCATTATTCATGTGTACGATTTTTAAATACGGGTAGATAGTAATAGAAATGTTGATCTCCATACTGTATTAATGACGTAACGACAGGGTTCCCGTATGAGCGTAGTTTCGTTTAATCCGTCGACGTAATTAAATCTTTGAATAGAAAGTACGAAAAAACCCGTTACCGACTCATTGTCTTTTAAACCTCCACTGTCGATTTCGATTAGGAAAATAATACCTTGTGATAGTCGTGCGGAAAATATACAATTGTTATGAAGCATGGCTCAGGAATATAGGAATTTTTGCAATTATTTTTCCGTTTTAAGTTTGCCGTATTCGTTTTTCACATAGAAAGACGTCCGTGAATTCATGCTCAGTTCTATGAAGTTATCACGCCAAAGCACGTGGATATTTTACTCAAAAAATTATCACTAGAAAAGTATGTCATTTTTATCAATTATCTTTTTAATGCATTCAACGTTGAATTTCGATCCATAGTCAAGCGGACCCGTAGGAGAATTAGTTGACCATATTGGTTGTAAATGTTGACACATATGGTGAGATAGATGGAAAAATAGTTAAAAATAACTTGATCCACGGCTTGCATGTCAACAATTTCCCAGGGAACCTGAATGTTATTCAAAATTCGGAAGGGTCACACATCGTGTTCAGTTTCTAATTAATCTTATTTTGTCTTTAATGGGCCTTAACAATGCAAGTCTTACATGGAAAGGTTAAATATATGAGAAATATAATAGGTTGCAAAGAAAGAAAAGTAACCGGTGATGTTTTGTTATTTTTTTAATGATTTAGCGCTAACAGTTAGTAGTAATCATAATTTTCAACGCATTAAAAAAAAAAATCCTGGATTAGCTCAGTCGGTAGAGACATTGCCTCTTAACCCTTTCCCTGCTGATGTGTCGGGGTTCGACCCCCACAAAGGGCGAGATGGGAAAGGATTTTTTTTCTCTTCCTCTTTATCTTTCTAATTAATCTTTTATAACTAATGTATTGTAAATACTAATTAGCTAACTACAATATTTTTTTTCAAAAAATTTGACCATACTACTATGCTGCATGCCTATATTTAAACACAATAAAAACATGTATTACATGCAGAGGTACGCAATGTGCACATCAGGCTGCCAAATTTACATGCTAAAAAAATATATAATCCTGGAGAGTGCAGTAATTTTACGATTTGGCACAAATGGGATTCAGTAGAATTTAGAAAATAAACTGGAAACCCCCTTATTGTATAATCATACTTGGTCCATGCCGTAATTGTAAACACGGGGAATCCCCAGGTGAGTGACGTATAATCATGCAAATGAAAATCCACGGGTCGATTGGGCACGTGGGACTTGTGCGAGATAAACCTTGCATGGCCGAAGGGGGGGGGGGTGGTCAGAGCTCCCAATTAATTACGATCCCAGAGAGGAATACTGGACCAGGGAAGGACATAGGCATACATGTACTGCTGAGGGAAGGTTTTTAGTTTTTAGTTGTTGTCGTCTATTTTTACGTTTGTTTCTATGTGACAAAGATACCGTTGATTAGAAAATCGAATTTCATTTATATTCTTCGGGACCCACTCCCCTACGCCGAAAATACACGGTACGGTGATAGTTATTAAACAATGGCATGTGGACTTGTCCAAATTTATATTCATTATTGCGTGTCGTTACGTTTGTCTTTTTTAGCATAGAAACAAAATTATGTTCGAAGTGTCTAAAATTCTTTGGGGCACCATGGTGTCTAGTCTTTTCTTGTGCCTATTATGATAATGAACCGCGATTGCCTAATTATTAATAATTTGGACGCCATGCTTGACGAAGAGGAACTCCGGGGAGGGACTTATAGGTGAGTGCTCGGAATATAGGAGGTTTGGAGCGGGAAGATTGAAGCTAGTGAAATGAAAGGAAGAGTAAAAGCTCTGTCGTGGAGGTTTTGTTCTTTCGTTATCTTAATAGAAGATCGGTTGGGTACCAACCGTACCATAGCCACAGTTAAAAAAAAATTAACCGGATCCTCCCAAAGTGAAGCTATGCATGGTGTACATGCATGAGTGTTACTTTATCATCTGCCAGATTTTGTACAAAAGGGTGAGATAACTGTTATTTCTTCATTCGTTTGTTCCGGATTTTCTTATCGTTAATATCCTCTTCCTTTGTATGAGGATGTAGCCTGTAGGATGCTGGAGTTTTATTTGCTTTGTTTTAGTTATTAACTTTTTTTTTTCATTTAAAGTCGTTGTGCAGATTCATGCTAGTGAATTTTCATGTGCGCTTCAAAAAATTCGAAACACTGCACTGCAATAATTCGGAAGTCGCGTGCGGCTTCCAGGGATAGAGTGTCAAAGTACGTTACATGAAACTGAGTTGAAAACCCGATGCAGAAGACTAATTTCGTATACATGTAAGTTTGTGTGTGAGCTGATACTCCATAGTGAAACACGTGGAATGTCTTAAGTATAATGTACCCAACACTAGGCAATTTCACGTGCTTATCATAAAATTACCATGTACGATTATAACACGGTCGTCGTTACCGATGTGTATGCCGTGTTATGCCAGTGTGTCCCGTGTAACGAGGAGTTTGAACGCGGTCATCCCGTACCACACTGGAGGGAGGCTAGTTTCGATCGATGTCAACACTCATGTTATAATCACCGGCTTATAACACGGTAATTAACAAGTTGCACACAGGTGTGGAATTTCTATCGGGATGCAGTACAACAACACCACTGTGGAATCACTACACAACTATACCTTGAATTTCAGGTATCATCATAGCAGACCTGGGAGAAGAAAGGGTTAATACTCATTTCACCTCTTTCCAATATTACAAGACTATTACAAGCTTTTAGGATATCGTTATAATAGGATAGCGCTACAAAAAGCCGTATTTCCCTGGAAATGCACAATACCTGTCAAGTGATAGTGACCATAACACTAGTGCCACGCGGAGTATAACACGCCAATAACACTAGTGCATTGGGACAACTAGTGTTACCGGCGTGTTATAATTCCGCCCAACAGCGACCGCCGAAGAAACGTCGACCACCGGGTCTTAGTGCTCAGCGTGTCAGGCAGTGTAAAGCGTGTTGGCCAGTGTTACCGCGTGCTATAATCGGCAATCAATATTTATTGTGTTTCAAGTGTATACTTAACAATAAAATCTAAACGAAAGAAAAGGGATATTAAAAGATATATCAGACCTTGTGTGTACATGAAAATCTTTATTTTTAAAAGTATGAGCCAGAAAGCACGCGATCCCAATACCAGTATGAAATGTGTGGAGTCCTTGTGAATTGAGGCCATCACCATACCGTGCACCGTAAGCTCCAGTCAGTGTCTTTATTTTTTTTCGGGTTGCCATTGGCACGAGAAAATAGTGATACAATTGGCGGATTTGATGGACAAAATAAGCTTCGGTTATTTTGGGCTCATGTGCAATAAATACAAGTTATTACTGTATTGAAATATTGTCGTTCTGTGGTTAATCAAAAAGCACTTCAATGGATCTTAGAGGCCCTTTCAGGATAAAGTTATCAGCTCACGCCAAAGAACCCGTGAGAATCTCGCTAGTTTCTCGTTAGGAATTATGAAAAAAGTCACGTTTCCAACGCCCCAATTTACCCCGACTCTCCCAGTTTCTCCTACCCGGGCATACTGTAGGTCGCAACCGCTAATATTTTTTATTAACCTTCAATGAGTTTTTAAGGGATATGACCAACTGATGGACTAGTCAAAAAGCATTGAGTATAGACAAAATCGGTACTTATTGTTGTATTTTCGATACCCCCTCTTTTGGATATGATTGAAACATTTTTATTAATTTGGCGAGTGTGTGAACAAAACATAATTATGTTAGTAAACAGGGGACGTAATTAGGATGAAGGGGACGAACTACACCCCCAATCTCAGGTGGGAATAGTTAAAATTTTGGGAAAAAATTAATTTAGAGTTAATTAAATGTTCGAAGGGAGAAAGAGAGAATAAAAAATACTTTGAAGGAGATTTGAACCTCTGTCACACTTTACTTGAAGGATACGAGTCCATGGAATATCCAATGGGCCACTTTTTTTTTCATTTCACCCTTTCATTTTTTTAATAGTTTGATTGAAACAAATTCTTAAAAAAATACAAAACACGCGATATTATTTTTTTTTCAATACCAACTTTACTTAGGCAAACCACTTATTTAGTTATAACACAATGGTCTAAGGACCATAAATAACGAGAAGTTAGATAAGCGCGCCTGCGGAACACACGTGCACGGGACACAAGACTCCGAATGCCACACCACACACAGTAACCCTACAAATTTCAGCGTTGTCCACATGTTTGAATTTTCTATTTGGCGTCACAAAATTGTTCATATCTGCAATCAATTATAGCTCAAGAGCGAATAAAATCCCGGCTTCGAGTGACTATGATTGAAATTGAAGACATGCTTACCATAAAGACGAAAATTATCATAGCAACCGATCTTTACTGTAAACCATACTTTTCTGGATTTTTGGATCAATTTGTTTAAACCGATATACGTGGCTTCAGCCCCCGGGCTTCAGTGATTAATAATTGATGAGCTACATGTATACAATAGCACCTGTTAGCACCGTGTGTGGGCGTTGGTAGAAGTTTCAAGACATACAGAACATGATTTGCCTAGTTTACGGGATTTTATGCGTGATGTGAATCACATTTCCATTTAACAATCTACCGTGGATGTTTTAAACACGTATGTGTCAAGTTTTTATCTTTAACTTTCTAATCCTGAATTAATTCGTCACGCAGGGGATTCCCCATAGTCATTATAGGGTCCGTGCATCAATACGATGAACGAGTGGGGAGGGGCTTGGACATGTTTGAACATTTATTAGTAAGTAAACTAGAGAACGCCATGGTTTTAACTTGGCAATAATTAGGCTTAAAATGGTCAATGAGGATTAACATGATTATTAGAGCGATCTATTCTAATAATAATCAAACATCGTCGCCCTGTGACGCATACTTTTTCGATTTTGAAGGATAACACAAACGAAATCGAGAGTCCCTTTCAAGAAAGTTGTAGAATATGACTAGAGCACGTGTTTTTCAGAATGACGTTTCCTTCTTTGAGTTTGCATTAATTAATTTACCGTTCCACCATGCAAATTATTTGACCGTTCCACCAACACACCTTTGTTTAAAGGGGGAGGTCTTTCTATAGATAGAAAATGTCTTATTATTTTGTTTTAAAAGTTATATTTTGTTTTTATTGTTTTTCAATCCCGACTAACAATTCAACTCGTAGATCATGTGTTGGGGGGGGGGGGGCTTAACATTATGAACTATTTTCAAAACAATTATGTACTTCAAATGGGATTACCTGAACCGCCCTCGAGGCCTCCGGGTCAATCTTCTGAAGTAAAAATCGGTAGTGTAGTCCTGATGTTAAAGCCTGCTTGTGGCATGAAGACTTGGGAGCTGATGGAGTTATTTACCTTTACCCAAAGGGAGGAGGAGACATAAATTTTTAAAGTTCTGCCGAGCTCTGATAACTTTCTGCTAAGGAAAGAAAATAATAAGGGGAACACTCACACAAATTGTTTCCAGGCTATCGTCGTCATTATTCATGTGTACGATTTTTAAATACGGGTAGATAGTAATAGAAATGTTGATCTCCATACTGTATTAATGACGTAACGACAGGGTTCCCGTATGAGCGTAGTTTCGTTTAATCCGTCGACGTAATTAAATCTTTGAATAGAAAGTACGAAAAAACCCGTTACCGACTCATTGTCTTTTAAACCTCCACTGTCGATTTCGATTAGGAAAATAATACCTTGTGATAGTCGTGCGGAAAATATACAATTGTTATGAAGCATGGCTCAGGAATATAGGAATTTTTGCAATTATTTTTCCGTTTTAAGTTTGCCGTATTCGTTTTTCACATAGAAAGACGTCCGTGAATTCATGCTCAGTTCTATGAAGTTATCACGCCAAAGCACGTGGATATTTTACTCAAAAAATTATCACTAGAAAAGTATGTCATTTTTATCAATTATCTTTTTAATGCATTCAACGTTGAATTTCGATCCATAGTCAAGCGGACCCGTAGGAGAATTAGTTGACCATATTGGTTGTAAATGTTGACACATATGGTGAGATAGATGGAAAAATAGTTAAAAATAACTTGATCCACGGCTTGCATGTCAACAATTTCCCAGGGAACCTGAATGTTATTCAAAATTCGGAAGGGTCACACATCGTGTTCAGTTTCTAATTAATCTTATTTTGTCTTTAATGGGCCTTAACAATGCAAGTCTTACATGGAAAGGTTAAATATATGAGAAATATAATAGGTTGCAAAGAAAGAAAAGTAACCGGTGATGTTTTGTTATTTTTTTAATGATTTAGCGCTAACAGTTAGTAGTAATCATAATTTTCAACGCATTAAAAAAAAAAATCCTGGATTAGCTCAGTCGGTAGAGACATTGCCTCTTAACCCTTTCCCTGCTGATGTGTCGGGGTTCGACCCCCACAAAGGGCGAGATGGGAAAGGATTTTTTTTCTCTTCCTCTTTATCTTTCTAATTAATCTTTTATAACTAATGTATTGTAAATACTAATTAGCTAACTACAATATTTTTTTTCAAAAAATTTGACCATACTACTATGCTGCATGCCTATATTTAAACACAATAAAAACATGTATTACATGCAGAGGTACGCAATGTGCACATCAGGCTGCCAAATTTACATGCTAAAAAAATATATAATCCTGGAGAGTGCAGTAATTTTACGATTTGGCACAAATGGGATTCAGTAGAATTTAGAAAATAAACTGGAAACCCCCTTATTGTATAATCATACTTGGTCCATGCCGTAATTGTAAACACGGGGAATCCCCAGGTGAGTGACGTATAATCATGCAAATGAAAATCCACGGGTCGATTGGGCACGTGGGACTTGTGCGAGATAAACCTTGCATGGCCGAAGGGGGGGGGGGTGGTCAGAGCTCCCAATTAATTACGATCCCAGAGAGGAATACTGGACCAGGGAAGGACATAGGCATACATGTACTGCTGAGGGAAGGTTTTTAGTTTTTAGTTGTTGTCGTCTATTTTTACGTTTGTTTCTATG
Source organism: Ophioderma brevispina (assembly GCA_023653785.1). Lineage (NCBI taxonomy): Eukaryota > Metazoa > Echinodermata > Ophiuroidea > Amphilepidida > Ophiodermatidae > Ophioderma > Ophioderma brevispina. The sequence goes on from JAMKCH010056498.1 coordinate 15,667, forward strand.
TGACAAAGATACCGTTGATTAGAAAATCGAATTTCATTTATATTCTTCGGGACCCACTCCCCTACGCCGAAAATACACGGTACGGTGATAGTTATTAAACAATGGCATGTGGACTTGTCCAAATTTATATTCATTATTGCGTGTCGTTACGTTTGTCTTTTTTAGCATAGAAACAAAATTATGTTCGAAGTGTCTAAAATTCTTTGGGGCACCATGGTGTCTAGTCTTTTCTTGTGCCTATTATGATAATGAACCGCGATTGCCTAATTATTAATAATTTGGACGCCATGCTTGACGAAGAGGAACTCCGGGGAGGGACTTATAGGTGAGTGCTCGGAATATAGGAGGTTTGGAGCGGGAAGATTGAAGCTAGTGAAATGAAAGGAAGAGTAAAAGCTCTGTCGTGGAGGTTTTGTTCTTTCGTTATCTTAATAGAAGATCGGTTGGGTACCAACCGTACCATAGCCACAGTTAAAAAAAAATTAACCGGATCCTCCCAAAGTGAAGCTATGCATGGTGTACATGCATGAGTGTTACTTTATCATCTGCCAGATTTTGTACAAAAGGGTGAGATAACTGTTATTTCTTCATTCGTTTGTTCCGGATTTTCTTATCGTTAATATCCTCTTCCTTTGTATGAGGATGTAGCCTGTAGGATGCTGGAGTTTTATTTGCTTTGTTTTAGTTATTAACTTTTTTTTTCATTTAAAGTCGTTGTGCAGATTCATGCTAGTGAATTTTCATGTGCGCTTCAAAAAATTCGAAACACTGCACTGCAATAATTCGGAAGTCGCGTGCGGCTTCCAGGGATAGAGTGTCAAAGTACGTTACATGAAACTGAGTTGAAAACCCGATGCAGAAGACTAATTTCGTATACATGTAAGTTTGTGTGTGAGCTGATACTCCATAGTGAAACACGTGGAATGTCTTAAGTATAATGTACCCAACACTAGGCAATTTCACGTGCTTATCATAAAATTACCATGTACGATTATAACACGGTCGTCGTTACCGATGTGTATGCCGTGTTATGCCAGTGTGTCCCGTGTAACGAGGAGTTTGAACGCGGTCATCCCGTACCACACTGGAGGGAGGCTAGTTTCGATCGATGTCAACACTCATGTTATAATCACCGGCTTATAACACGGTAATTAACAACCCGTTCAAATGCGTGTTAGGTGGTCATATCACTTGCACAGGTACTGTATTGTGGCAACCTTTGCAAATGGGGACACACACCTGAATTTGACCTCTGGATGGCCTTTGAACCAGATGACCTCGTTAGGATTTGCTCTCTACAGATTATTTTATTAATAAACAAGGTTTTGCTGAAGTTTTGGAAAGCAAAAACATGATCTCCTTACCATGTGAGTATAATAAGAAGGATCAAATGGTTCCAAAATTTCTATCATATACCAAGTATAAAGTTAATTAGGCAAGCATTCACGAGTAGGTGCCAATATTGCAGACACATTTTTTGCCACCACACAGGACAAACACACTAACTATTTACATTATCAACATACTGATCAGCAGAGACGACAAAACTAGCCAGAACGAACGGAGTTGGCCAGCTCCTGAGCCAATGCCAACCCTCATGCAGGAAAATGCAAGAGTGCTAAGACCTCTGATGAAAGTGAAGTACAGATTAACACAGGAAAATTTTCTTGATGAAAAACACTTAAAAACGGGTACACAAAAACAAGAAGGCCAGACATACAGTGTTGCCATTACTGCAACTTTCCCGGAATGAGAACCCACCCCTAGTTGGCAAGTGGAGTGCGTGTTGTAACCCCCCGTTTTATTTTCAATCCCACCTTTTATGAAAACACTCTTTACACTGAACTCAATAAACCACCCTTTTATTTATATGGGGCTTGTGTGACATTGCATGTGGGTTCTGATCCACATCCAGCTTCCTTAGTCTGTACACTCGCTTTTGGAAGTCATAGCCTGTTTTGTGTTCTACACTTACAACCAAACATTTGTAAATTCATATGATAATTGTAACAATGTTTGAGTTTTTACCAACATGACAAAAATAAGTACCACAGAGAGGCTAATTGTATTTTATTAAAGACTGAAAAACCCATCCTTTTAATTTCTGGACCCACCCTTTTTACAAAAGCACCCTTTATACCAAATGAACTCTAGATCCCACCTTTACCAATGTTCAGAATTTGGTAAACCCCCCTTTCTAAAGCGTGGGTTACCACCCATGCCACCACCTTTCTTACACTAAACAGTATCTGTAATTGGCTTGTTACATGACATGAAGTACCCTTCTGAGTAACCAATCAAAATGAACCTTATGTGTGTACCTTTAAGTAAGCTCTTCTTAACACGTCTCTGATTGGTCGATTACATCACATATCTATATAAGTAAGCAATTAACTTGGCTGGTAGTGCCCACTGGGTTAACCAGGAAAATGCTTGGTTAATACTATCTGTGTTTACCAGCAAAATAATCCACTTGGGACTTACCCAACTAGATAAATCTTCCTTCACAACTCTCTCACCTCTTAAAGGTGTTTGTTCCCATTTATGTCTATTGCAGGGGTGTCCAACCTTTTTGATGCAGGGGCCGCATTGGTTGAATCCACAACTATTGCGGGCCGCTAACCAGTAATCAGGGCTCTCAGGTTTGGTTTATAACGTGCCTACAAAAGCCTGGAAGTAGGACCCATATCTATTCAAGAATTTGCTGAAAAGGGGACTCATAGCAACACCAGAGATGCAAATTTTGGGTCAAATTTTTAAAAAATCTGTTATCCATTTTTGTTGACCTTTTTAGCAAATTTGGAAATATTTTGGCTTCATTTTTAGGAAATTGCACTAATTTTTCCACAATTTTTAGAAAATATTGGTTTCAGATCGATGAAATTGGACTAATTTTCCAACAATGTTTAAAAAAGTTCAGTTTCAGATTGAGGAAATTGAACTAATTCAAATGACATTTTTTTAAATCTATTATTTAAGATATTTATGCATTTTAATTTTTTCTGGGAAGTACCTCGTGGGCCGCATGAGAGTTCTTAGCGGGCCGCAAATGGCCCGTGGGCCGCAGGTTGGACATCCCTGGTCTATTGTGTTCTCTACTTGATATGAGAGCTGGCACTTGTATACACTCACTACCCAAAGTATCGTGGGAAACAAAATTGCCATTTTGATGGTAGAAGCGAAAATGCACATATTGCAAAGGCGGGAGGACATATTCATTACTACGCTAAATTAATGGTAACATTTTAAGGGAGCACAGTACCAAATCCTTCCACGGTGGAAAGTGCAACACTGTTATAGTTCCTATAAAACCTAGAATTTGAGCATAATTTGTGTAGTTTTGTGGCGAATATTTGTCCTAGAGATATGCTTTTGTTATCATTTAAGTGCATATTCTTTCATATTTAACTTTAATTTAAATATCGTTTTGGCGGTATAATACAGCAGCATGTGAATCGCCAGCATGAAATCCAGATTCTGTGGGGTTCAGGCGTTAGAAAAAGCATTGTTGATCTATGTTAAAAAACAATATGTTAACGACCATGAATTCAAAATCCTCTCCTGTAAATTTCATTGCTCTAGGAAAGGCAAGCACTCCGGTAATGCCAATTTGAATTCACCGTTGCTGTTAGGTTGGCATGTCCTACCCCCCCCTCAACCTTGACTCAAGAACTACCAGACTGAGGGGCAAGGTCTTTATCTGCAATATCTGACCTCAGCCATTGTGACAGTTTTAACTTTCCCATTTTAATCTAATAAGGGGACCTGTTTCACTGTGTTTCCTTTATGGTCATTTGAGACCTCACCCTGGATTTCAATGAGTTTTATCATGTGCACTGCTTGCAATATGACATTAACCATCATATTCTTAACTACAGATATCAGTTCAATGCAAAATGTTTTTCTCTGAAGCCATGGGCTCAAAGAAAATACAAAATGACCAAATTACATTGCAAGAATGATAATACATTAATTATTCTAGTGGGCTAGAATGCCTTCACTTCACCCATCTCAAAAGGTTTACCCATCATGCATGCTATACTCACTCAGAACTGCACATTTACTCAAATTAGAGTAGTACTTCAGAACGTGTTTTGCCAAACATATCTCAACTTTTGTTTTTACTGAAAGTAATGTGCGCTAAGTTTTCCCCCTTTTTCTAATTGCTTTGATAGAACCAGATTTTTTTGTTGCAATTTCCAGTAGCCCTGTTGGATGTCTATCCATCTGGATAACCCCAAGGGCTACACCTTTTCTTATGGCATCTCTGATTGCATCATTATAACATAAAAGGGTATAATCTCAAAGTAACCAATCAAAATAGACCTCTATCTCTTTATGCACTTAAGCTTTCCTTACAATGTCTCTGATTGGCTAATTTCAACAAATTAAAAAAAACAATCAAATGGGCTGGTAGTGCTGTGTAAAACTTGCACAATCCAAATATGAAATAGGAGCTGTGGTATTTCATTTTGACAGTGCAGGATCAGAGGGTGTATTGAGTCCATCCCACAATGCACCGGTTTGAGGAAATTTCACTAAAATAATGTCATGTGATCCCTGACTTTTACACTCATTTTAGCCCACAAGGTGCTAGTACTTGGATTTTTTTTGAATGATCATGAAATGTCTAAATGGTTCTTAAACTTCTTGAACACTTTATCCCAAGTACTGGCATGTGTTTAATACAGTACAGGAAAACTGCAATGCATTGTGGGATTGATTCAAAATGCCCTCTGTTACAGGGTCTAGCTTTATCTTCCTGAGCAATATTGTCCTAGCCTAGTTACAGAATCTAGGTCAAAGTGAGGAACAGTAGGGTGCACTTTGTATCACCGGGGTATCGCCAGCATTCTGTTTTTGCTTTTAACGGCCTGGGCACTACCTGCCTTTCAAACAACATTTCTGAATGGCTTATGTCATGTATTCATTTCAATAACTAGTTGAAATGCAGTTTCCAAAAATATTTAAGTTCTAGCCCTCATCAGTCCAACTACCATTCTTACCATGTTGCCGATTGGCTCAAAATATCAGACCTGTATGTTCCATTGCAACCCACAGGGTGTATTGATTCAATCCCACAATGCAACACTGAACAGTTTTGGGAAATTTCACCTCAATAAGGTCACATGATCCCCCAAAAATCCTATTCTTAACACATAAAAACTGACTTTTACACTCAATTTAGCCCACAAAGCACCAGTACTTGGGTAATTTTTAGCATGATAATGAAATGTGTGGTTCTGAAACTTCTTGAACACTTTTAACTGACATGTGTTTATTAGTACAGTACAGTATAGGCACATTGCAATGCATTATGGGATTGGTTCAAAACACCCTCTGGTTGCAACCAATAGGCAGGTAGTAATCATTGAGTTAATCCTTCCAAGGGAGTATTAAGTTCACTTGCCATTAGTGTCATCAAAATCAACATTAGTGACTCCCTTTATTAGTTAACATGGTTAAAGCCACTATCAGTGATTTATCTGAATCAAAATAGCTGAAATTTGCAGGAATAGCTTAAAAGTTAGTGAAGGATAAGTCTGTAGAAATCTTGTAAGTTACTTCTTTCAACCAAAAAATTGACAGAAGAGGAAGAAAATAGCAGTGTTCAAAGATACAAATCTCCATTCAATAACGTGTTGTACGAAGTGTCCGTTCGGACACTAATGACTAAAATATCCGATTTTGTACTTATTAGCTTGCTTCTGGCCTTATCATTTGCAGGGTATGTTAGGACACCTATACTTGTTACATACAAGCAAAAATCTGATTTTTGATGATTTTTTCCATTTTCTGATTTAGCACATCACTGATAGTGCCTTTACTTGTTTTATACTGCGCTGATTAGGTTGTTTTTACAATCAAGTGTACCTCTTTGCTGCGAGGACACTAAAACAATGTGAACCCTAAAAAACATGTCTATACTTTTTCATAAATGGTAGGACTATATCCATACTACGACCAAACCAAAAGTCACAACCTACTTAAAAAACCAGCTGCAAAGAAACCATTTGAAATCTTTATAACAAGAAAAATATGAACATATGTATGGAATTGCTTAAATCACCGCTCATTTGTGAAGTTTAATATTTGAGGTAGACCCAGCACTATCATAAAGAACATTTGGACCACATTCACCATCGGGAGATATTTGAAGCAAGGTATTTAATTTTCCAGAAAGCTTAGAAGACTGTCCTCGGGAAATGTGTGGTGTCTATATTTGAAATTAAGAGTGGGAAATTCCGTCAAAAATTCCTCTCCTGCCAAATTTAGGCCAATAAAGCTAAAACTAAATTGACAGAGTTGATCTATGGTATTTTCTTTCTTTTCACAACGCTAGTTTTATGTCATACATTTGAGGAAAACCACTTGGTGGCTACCCATCTAAAGTTTTTTCTGTATGACATGATCAAATTTTAGAAGTCAGTGTTCCGTCTTTCCGAAAACATGAAGTTTGACTCACCATAAAATTTCCTGAAGACCTCACATCTCTAATTTGGAAACATACTGTTTGAATATTATATACACAAAATATTAAGACTGAAAATAATAAAGCACATTTTTTTTTTTTTCACTCCAAATGTAGAAATTGAATGAAGTGTTCTGTCAAAATCTTTGTCCTTCTGAAAAATGTAACATTTCGCACCTCATAAAAAATGTTCACGAATACTGACGCCTTCAAAATTTGGAATTAAATACGTTCTCAACTTGCCACAATTAAAACCTCAAGATTTAAAGATCATGTGATTTCATTTTCACCCGCAATGAGACAAGCCGAGGTACCCGAATTGTAAACACCCATTACAGCACCTCACTTTTTTTTGCTGTAGAATTTTATCAATAAAGGCAATGTCAGTGATTATTCACCTCAATCAATCATGTTTTTTGTTTGAAAATTTAAATCAGTTTAACCTTTATTATTTTTCTGAAGACTAATTAAAAAGACATTTTAGAATAGAATTGAGTTGAAATAAGGACTTCCGAAAATTAACTTTAAATTTCATGCCAAGAGCACAGTATACCAATAATACTTTACTGTCAATTAATTATGTGCCCTAGTTTTACTAGTTATGTCAAGGAGCAGTTGCCTAGAAGACGGACCTTTTGCCCAACAGGTCCAACCACCTCTTTTGTATTCTATGTACACATGACCTTTTGCTGAACAGCACTTATTTTTGGCATAACATTCAATTCTTACAAGTGAAAGGGGAATATTGGGAGTTCTCTTTTAGCATATTTATTATACAAACAGTTTATATAGGCCTGTAGGTAAGCATGGCTCATTGCATTGGTGATGGCCCATGCAAGCCAGGGATATTCCCATGAGGTACCTTCCAAATGCCAACATTTACCAAAGTACCTTACCCCCAGAAGACTGCCACTTTCCACTATTCAACAATTCTCTGTGATAGCCAATCAAGAAGTACTGGCTCCTACTGATTATTGACACCACAGATAGCAATTGGCCACCCACCACTCTGGCACTGGTTATAACCCAGGAGAATTTTGGTCAGGTTCGGGTGTTAATGCCCTTTCACCCTATTAGAGAATCGTCGATCAGTCTGGCTGATCTTGGTGCCCTACATAGAACCAATTGCTCTAGCGACATTCTTCACTTAGCTCTCACTTACTGTTTGAAGGGGGAACAGCTTTTGGTATAATTCTGATTCAGTTTGTAGCATGTCAAGTGGCAGAGGGGGCACCAAAATACATTTTTTTAATTCTATACTTTGTCTCATCTTAAGTAACAACGTGCGGATATACCCCGTGTCTGCCTTTCAGTTGCATGTGCGTGCGCTTTGACTACGCGCTCGCAGACATCTCTTTCTGATTGCATCGAACGACCTAAAAGGTGGACTTTCTGTCAAGGGTCAGTAAATTTGTCACCTTTTATACAAAATACACTCGGACCGCATGTGCCGCCTGTCATCGCGGTTTTTAATGATGCAGGTGACCTGACCTCATCAACAAATGAGGCATCACAAGTGCCCCTATACTCAAGGTTGGTTCCAATGAACTTCAACTTTTCATTTTCAATTACAACTTGACATCTTACACTTGTACCTCACATGACCTTTGACCCTTGGTATGTATCTTTTCGACCTAATCAGCAAATGCAGGATCCAAAGTTGCATCTCATGACTTGAGTTTGGTTTAAATCCATCGCAGTGACCTAACACCTATTGTGCAATTCCACGGCAATGTCCCCGTGAGCCGAAAAATGAAATTCATTTTTAATTCACACAATTTCACATTGAACATGGAAGATAGATACCTTATCTGTATAAATCTGCATTCTAATATTTGAATTTTCGTGTTTTTCTTAGTTTTTATGGTTTTTGGAAAAAATGTATTTTTCCTAACAGGCAGATTTTTGCAATTTTTCCTAAAATTGGTGCTGTCACATATTTCATTCCTGGATCTATGACATAGTGACCACTGAAATGTAATTCTTCTAACCTAATACCAAAATAAGTAACTTTTTATAACGTACACTTTAACAAGGGCAGTTAGCTAGAGGGCGCTCTTTGATTTTCAAATTTTACTTCTGATTTTCCACGAATGTATGTAACGTCCATGACGTTTATACCATTTTTTCCTGTAACTACACTACCTTGCAATTGATTTTATCCATATCTAGTATACAATGTTAATGACATATATTGAATACTACATGTGAAAAAATATTATACTAATTAAAATATCTAATGAGCGTCATGACGTACCGTCATGGACGTTACACATTAAACACCCCCGTAAATGGTATTATGGAGTTTGTTATGGTATGTTTAAAATTATTTTTTGGGATGTCAGAGAATCTGTTCTTGAAGTTTTCATAACGTTTGATAATTAGAATCTAAAAATGACCATTTTAGTCAAAATTGGGCACGAGGCGCTTTACATCATTTTTTCGCACTTTTTTAATACGCTACCTTCCAAAGGGGTCCAACGGAAAGATAATCATAAGTTTACCTGCTCAGAAGTTTTCCACCCTTCTATCACCTTTAGTTTGTGAGGAGGCCTAAAGTTTATTTCTTGGAAATCTCCCATTGAATTTGTAGCAGGGGAAAAGGCCTTGACCCCGTGCTTTCCAATTGGCACATTCATGCAATATTCACATGAATGTTACAAGCTAACTATATAAAGATAAGATGCTCAATTTAGTGCGCATTTCACTATTTGGTTATGCTTTATAGTGTCATATGTTAAAGTAATTTTTCTCAAAACGTGTGTGAAAAAAAAATAGAAAAGGCCCTCGTACCCCGGTTTGACCTAAAATTGTTATTTAAATAATACTACTATTCAAACATCATGTAAACTTCAAAAATAGTATTCATGGCACAAGCAAACTGTCAGCAATGCAATAAGCACATACCTAGGGGTTATCAATTTTGAATGACGAATGTTGAAAATTCAAATTATTGTACGTCCAGGACATTTACACAAATGTAACGTCATGGACATACATTTGGAGATTTTCTATATTAAAGAAGGTGCCTTTCTTAATTCAAATTTAAGATAGAGTGTACCATAGTTAAACTACTAAACAGGAATAATGAAGCTTAAGATTGCAACTTCAGAGAGTTTTGGTTATAATTGATGTCCAAAAAACTGCTTGTCCATTTTCGTAACGTCCATCGACGCGATCTGAAGCTATTTTCTTGTTAATAACTAGCGCTTTCTAATTTGGATGTTTGTTAAACATAAGTATGTTAACTATCAGTACCAGAAATTAAAATTAAATTCCTTAGCTTTCAAGTAATGTTGGAATACATTTTGACAATACAGAGAGGGGTGGGAAAAATGTAGCGTCCATGACGGTGGAATTGCCCCTTAGATAGCTAAATCTATCTCTCTTCTACCAACTCTGGGCCTAACTGATAGCCTAACTAACACCTATAGATAATATCTATCGCTCCTCTACCAACCCTGGCTTTCTTGATAGCTCAGTTGCGCAATAAGCGCAATGCTGCATACGGAGGTCGCGTTCAATCCGGCAACGCACAGGGGGTTTTTCACACTCATGTGCACTGCCACCTCCAGGAAAGAATTAATAAACTCCTGGCTATCTGGAGAACAATGTAGTTAAATTTATAAGTGAGGCTTTTGCAACTTTGTGTAATTTGGGGCCTGTCCAGGTTGTTCATTAAGCATGTTTAATCTTGGCAGTGAAGTAAATTATACCATAAAAAAATGGAACCTTGGCAGCTGAGAATTGCCAAATCCAAATCAAAGTGGTTTTTTTTTTTTCATTTGAGATTAGCATTTACTCCATCCTAAATGGCCATTATTCCACTTTCTATTGGACACCACATGAAAAATAATGCATTCTCCTTCCAATATTTGGCTAAGACTACACCAAATTTAAAACCATACTGCACGCAATAGATAAAAAGAGCTCTGGACCAACTACGCTCTTTGTTGCTTTGCGCATTGTTTGCATTTGGGGCAGTCCATTTCCATTACTCTAGGCAAATTGCTTTGATTTCCCCTGCTTTTATTCAACTGCTCTCTTTAGTATTCTCCATTAGCCTCATTCACAGTGCCACAGTTCATTAGTCACACACAAGCAGTAAACAGTGACATGGTTGACCCTATTTTTATTGGGTACAACATCATGAACTGATGGTGTACTTCAAGCATCAACTGATCAATGTGTTTATTTGTTAAAACTTCATTTGCACAATATAGGCCTAATACTAATACAATTACTTTATCTGTGTATGGTAAGCTCAGTGTGCAATAATTCGAAAACATTTTTTGCGTCGATAAACAGTGTTTATCAAGCGTAAACTATGTTTATTCAGTGAAAAACAAGTTTATCGATAAACACTGTTTATCGCAAAAAAACAATGTTTTTCACTCGGTAAACATTGTTTTTCACTAGGTAAACATTTTTTTCACTCGGTAAACATTTTTTTCCACTAAATAAACATTTTTTTTTCACTCGGTAAACATTTTTTTCACTTGGTAAACATTGTTTTTCACTCGATAAACAATTTATCGCAAAAATCAATGCTTTCTCCCCAAAACAATGTTTCTTGCTCAAAAAACAATGTTTTTGCTCAAAAAACAATGTTCTTCACTCGATAAACTGTTTATCGGTGAAAAACAATGTTTTTTTAATTATTGCACACTGAGCTTGCCATACATCTGTGTCAATGATTAAAACCCCCGAGCACTACCTGCCTTTCATACAACATTTCTGATTGGCTTATTACATCATACTAAGTTCAACAACCAATTGAAGCGCAGTTTCATTCAAGTTCTAGCCCTCTTCAGCCCTACCATGTACCATTCTGACCATGTTCACTGATTGGCTCAAAAATTCATATGTTCCATTGTGACAGTAGTAGCAGGGACTGCCTATTAAAATGAGCAGAGGAGCGACAAGGAGCAATAGATGAGCAGCTAAAACAAACAAAAAAATGTCAAGCAATCAAGACGATCTAAAGAAATATTTAAATCTAAGACATGTCTATGCCCTTGTAAGGAGACTAAATTATTTTGCCAGATCAAAGATCACATATAAAGGTACGGACAGACTGGATCGGATTCTAAGGAGAGCTTCAAATCACTCTCCTGTAGTATTTAAGGAGAGTGATTAAGGAGAGCAATGCTCTGTAGCACCTTAAAAGGTCCCTGTAGTAGGGGGAGGTTGCCCCCAGAGACCTTTGACTGGGAAAAAAGCTTGAAAATCATGCAAATAAGCCCCTTTTTGCCTGCTCCCCAACCAGGAAAATCTGCCTCAAAACCACTTCCAACTGGGAAAATCTGACAAGTGACCCCTGTTGCGCCCCTGTATTGTGACCAATCAGCCTGTAGAACTTTTGGGTTATAAGAGGAACAAGTGAGCAGATGGGAATTGGAATATTGAATTTGTATAATTTCTCATACGACTTGTTCTTATAATAGGCCTATACATAGAGTACTTCAAAAGTGATATTTCCTTTTCATTCATTTGACATGAATATTATGATTTCGCTTGTTGACAGCCATGAAATGTATTTCCGTGTAGAATGGTTTGAAATGACAAATGAGTAATACACAGGGCGTCAGAGTAAATAACATGCAACTTTGTGTCACGCGAGAGGAGCCGAGAGGGCGACCCACTCCACTTCTCCTTGTGCACACGATGGTGCGGTCACTTGGCAATGGTGATAGCTGTGCCTTAGAAATGTATCACCACTTGTGAAAAATGAAAATGAAAAGGAAATTACTTTGGAATTTTGGGAACATACTTGATTATTTTGGGTTTAATTCATGTCTTCTGAATGATAAATTCCATATCCCCTTTCTCCTTAAGCAATATTGAAAACATCACTAGTTTGATGCCACAATAGCAAATATGTGACCCCGGGATGTAATCCAATTTGGATCCACTGAAACCAATGTCATATAATGACAAAAATTGAGTTAATTATCACATATTGTCCAAATCCCTAGTTTACAAATGATGAAATCCCGGTCAAAATACATGACGTCTCTTTAGGGCCTAGATTTAGTTAGATCAGTAGAATCTCTAAACATGGAAGTATATTCTTTTTTAAATACATCAGAAGTACATTAGCTGCACAAACTGGTTGTGGACATAAACCAAGCATAATTTCCCTGTGGCCCACACAGCAGCAGTTTCTAAAGCCGAATGAATGGGCCAAATCTTTCACTGTGAAAGCAACGGTCAACCTTATCATTCCTATACAAATATTGGTAAAAGGTTACTTTTTATTTTTAGACTCCACTAAATCACAGCCAGACTCCAAAGGGAAGGGGAAACTGAAGCAAAGTGCATTTTACCAGCCATTTGGGTAATCCATCTTGGTCATGTGCCTTGGGTCCAACGAAATAAATCCAGTCTCCATGTAGGATCTCATTCTCAAGTCCTTTGAACACAATGGCGTCTACTGAGATGGCCGCTATAATAAAATGGTTTGTACCCCACGTTACATTATCCCGCCTGAATTTGCTAGTTTTGAAATGGTTTGTATTGTATCATAACGGAGGATTAAAGACACTATCAGTGATTTATCAAAGAGGGTCAAAAATATTTGAAATTGCAGGAATAGCTTAAAATTGAAGGATTAATATAGAAATTGCATAAGTTACTTTTTCCAACTGTAGAGTTCACGGAAAAGGAAGAAAACGGCGATATTCGACGATACAAACTCCATTCAATTACGTGTTTGTAGTAAGTGTCCGAAAGACAGTAATGACTAAAATCTAAGATTTTATTTATATTAGGTTGTCTTCTGGCCTTATCATTTGCGTGTATGTTAGGATAATCGTACTTGTTACATACATGCCAAAATCTGATTTTTTTATGTTTTTTTCGATTGCCTGATTTAGCATATCACTATCAGTACCTTTAAAAGTTCTGCTTTGAAAATGCTACTTTTCATCCTAGTAATATAGCCTACATATAATGGCAAACTTATCTCAGGCACCCCATCCTGGTCCTAAGTTTCATTTTTCTCCCTCATATGCAATCATATCCTCAAATACCCGATACAAAATTTGGAGTTAATGGGCAAGCTGTTTGGGTATAAAGGAGCATGTGTCACGTGTTATGGTTTAAGGCAAACCCCTCACTTCTGAAGCATCCTTGTACTGAAGTTATGAAATATTAAAAAATTAAGCAGCCTTAACAAGGAAATGAGAGGGGACCCCAAATATGTACATTTTGTTATGCCTAACTTGAAAGTTCCCTATCCTCCTGGAAATACTAAGTTATAGTTTGCACTTACAAAAAAAAATACAGCAAGTAAACTTGCATGATCCTCCTGCAAGATGGCAGTATGGAACATGACCTCAGATGACCTTTGCCATGACCTTTGACATCATCCACATATGAAGAAACTCCCTAATTGCCCTTAACCCCAAGTCTGGTTTAAAATCAGACTTCAACTTTTCTTTGAAGACCTGAAAAACGAAAACCTAACCAAACTGGAAAACACACACAAAACGAAAACCTAAACAAACTGGAACACACTCACGCATTCTATCAAGATGAAAACTTCATCTACTTAAATCTGACCATCCCCCTTTAACATGTACTGTGGAGGCCATAGTTACTATTTACAATCAGTATCAAGACCAAGATCTTTGGTTTTAAATTAGACATTTCATGATTTATCGCCCCCGGTTATCGCCTTGTCCCTTTGCCTGAAAATGTTGAGATTTTTATGTCATCTGAACTGTTGGCCTTAGTATTTTATGTGCAGCTAACCTTGCATGCAGATTCAATCATCTCCATAAAAATTGTGTATTTTGACATTCTGTCTATAAACTGACTTGTAAATTACTACACAGATACACATAAGGTGTGTTTCTATTGGGGCCATTTACCGGAAAAGAGAGGGATAAGAGATTAAATATGACATGGTTTCAGAATTGACTGAGGTTTTAGTGCCAAAGTGCGAAAAAAAATCATCGGGGTGCGGGCTAAGGGGGGGAGCACGGGAAAATAGACCATGTTTTCATAATTTGTTAAGAGTCATTCTAGGGTAAATTTTCATTTTGAATTTTAACTCGAAAAAACCCTGTATCATACACCGTTTTGCTACAAATATTGATTTGTGGCCGATTTTGGGTCCCGAAAATCACACTTTTTGGGTGACAAAAATTTTCACCACCAACTTTGAATACTTGCAGAGTCTACAATATACATATATATGACCCTTTATAATGTTATATATCAGTTAAAGGTACTAACTTATGGATTCAAGTATTTGGATTTTAAAAAATTTTTTAGTTTTTTTGTTTTTTTAAACATTCAAATTTTGAATGTCCCGTGACAACGACATTAACAAATAGCACTTTCTTCGAACAAAAATTTGACTTAAATGAAACAAAATCACTCTCTGGAAAGGAAGGGGCTACAATGATGATTTACCTGTCAGTGTAGCAGAATTTCATGAGCTTCAAATTGATACCCAACTTGTTCATTTCAGGTATAGGAACAATTCCAAAAACTACAAAAAAGTTTACCATCACCTTATTTTTCCAGTGCGCGAAAAAATACTGCTGTTTTCAATAAAATTGGAAGTCGGAGAAAAACTACTAAAGAGCTATAGTAGGCTTGAAAATTTAATCGATTATGGCCAAAGCAAATCCCTACATAGTTATGGTATTAACTTTTTTTCACTGTTAAAATTTGAGTAATTTTTTTTTTTTCAATTTGCGGAATCCAAATTTTACCTAAAATTGAGCGTTTCGAGAACCCGCGAAAAAAATACGAAAAGGCGACATTGTTGAAAAGTTAATCGATTATGCCCAAACCTTTTTCCCCATAAAAAAACCACAAGAATATCGTATTACATTTTTGTCAAACTGCAAAATATTTGAGTAATTTTTTTTTTTTAAGCACAGATGCATTTTTCAGCAAAATACCATAGGTTTCTATGGGCCGCATTGCGCAATACCCCCAAAATGCGATATCTCGGAACGCATCCAACAATTTTGGCAATTTTGAACTTCAGATTTGGATTCTACACAACGCAATTTTAACCTGGAAACATGTTTTTGTTTCATTTTATAGCAAGCACCTTCACATTTTTACACTTTTCGCACTAACCTATGTCGAATCTGAAACCTGTCATAGTGCTCAATAGAATTACCTCCCTCACTATTTACCAGTAAATCAACCCCTTAAAGCAAATTTTTTCTCCTTCTCGAGGAAATGCCAATAGAAATACACTGTTCCGTGAGAGTGCGCATACAGGCGCCTGGAAACGGAGATCGATAACCATGTGATGGGGAAAATGCTCTAGCATAGCGTCAGTAGCGGCAATTGCTGTACTCCCATTCGGAGGCGAGACAGTTTGATATTTTATTTTGCGGTACTTTCTATGCGATAGTTGAACCAGCTTTTAACTGGCCTCCAGATGTTGTGAAAACCCTAATTGTGGTGTTAAACCATGGCAGATATTCATATCAAACAAAAAGCACAACCTGCGTGGATATGGTGACCAAACGAATTAAACTAAACTATGTGCACTGCTGTACCTTTGGACTTTCTGAGTCTGACATTCACGGACATTATTTTCACTTTGAATTACTATAAAATCACAAATGTTCCAAATTGACATACCTACTAAATATAGCAGGTCCCGCCATGTTATTGAAAGGTCAACCCAGAATACTTGTAAGACCCCCCCCCCAGTGTAATAGACAGTGGCAGAGTGTTCACCGGTAAACAGTGCACAATAGAAACTGACCATTATCTGCCTTTTCCTCGCTATTTGTCAGTAAAGGTTTTACCGGTAAAATGCAGGATTTTCACTAGAACACGCCTATAGAGTGTACAAAAATTTGCCAATGATATGAAAACGAACCATCAGACTTTACTCAAGATTTGGTTTGGTCAGAGATGTGGAGCTAAATCGTCGCACCATCATACGAATATGGGCAAAAAATCACTGGCCAGGCCAGCGACACCCTCATGGCTTACCACCCCTGGTTCAAATCCCACCCAAGATTTCCTATCTTTACCTTCTATCCCTTCACCCCTCCCTCCCAGGCTAGAAACAAGAACAGTGTTAGGGTTATGATACAGCAAACTGCTAAAACCCATCAATTTTTTGCAAACAGTAAAATCATCTGCCATTTCATTTTCAGGTGTTTCTAATTTATCCCCCCCCCCCATCAATATTCTGCTTGCAATGCAAGCTGCACAATACCATTCACTCTAAGTATACAGTCACTCACTCATTACAATTTATCACTTTTCCTTTTGTATTTTGTTTTCATGTAATTTTACATCATCCACAGTCATATAATCGCCTTCTTTCCACACATTGATTCCTAGCTAAGTAACAGAACTGACAGTATTATCAAGTTATTGTGTCAACTCATTCAATTATCCCTGTCTGAAAAGGCTGAAAATGTCTTTCATCCCCAAACCTCTCAAACCACAATGTAATCAAGATATTGGAAAATTGAATGGTTCTTTTCCTCACCACAAAACATGTATCACTAGAACACAAAGCTGTATTTCTTTATGGTGTACAACCACATAGCCCACTTTCCTATGATTGGCTCCATTTTGGAGCAGTAAAACTACAGCAAATTTCTGGAATAGGATGGAGTTTTGTAAATCCAGTTAAACTCAATTTAAATTTGTCTTCAATTCTTTTGAGATAAAAAACTGTAGTTTTAGAGACTGAAAAAAATAGAATAAAATAAAGACAATAGGTCTCTCCTCAGCGTAACTTCAGGGTCATTCCAAGTCATTTCATAAGGTCATAATTATTAGGCCATGTCATTTTCATTCTAATTAATTTCCAAGTAAACATATATTTATTTTTTCTTATGAACTTTAAAAGATCAACTCTTTCCTGTGGAAAGTTTTATCACCTTGGCCTGTTGGATGCACCAACTATATTACCTCTTGAATGAAGGTTTAGGGAGTTTGAAATCAATATTTCTACATTGATACCCGACGGTTTTCAAGTACAGTGCATGAAATTGTTATTTTTGTATTTTTTCTAGCAAATGTTCTTCTTAAAATGCGCATTTAAAATAGTCACACTTGTAGCAGAGGCTCTCCAGAAGACGGGCAGTTCCACAGCAATAATGTTTCAAATGTACAACGACACAGATCTACCACTTCTTTTTCTATTTGGAGTAAATGGAGAAAAATTACCACAGTCACCCATGAGGCAAACATTTAATAACATGAATAATGCGCATTGTCAAAATCAACTCACAATTTTGGGAACAAGATTTTTTGTGGATATCTACTGATTAGCCAGAAGGTGGTAAGACCACAATGGTTACGATTGTTGGTAAACATGAAAAAAGACTGAAGTAACAAAATAAGTCCGACAGTGGGCCCAAGTCGGATCTATAGTATCCCCTTCTTTTACATTTAAATTCAATGTAAAAAGAATGACTCAATTCAATTTTACAAAGTTTTCATCTTGGTTGAATGGCTTGACCCCAAAACCTAATCCAAGTTTCACACCGTGTAGAATATTGGTTGACCAAAATGGGGCACATTTTTGCTCATAACATCCAAACCACTTCACTGATTTGATCCTTTAGCCCTACATAAGATTTCACAGGTGTAAATGAGAAAATAGTATAGCTTTCTTCATGCCATAAAATTTTGACCACTTCTGGTAAAATCTGGGGTTCTGGGGATGAGGCTATTAGCAATTGCCGATCGGCAACATGGTAAAAGTGGTGGAAGGACTGAATAAGGCTTGAGCTTAAACACTTGGGAAGCTGAATTTCAATTGTTTCAGTGGTTATTGAAATAAATATGATGTAATTAGCAAATCAGAAATGCTTTGTGAAGGCAGGAAGTTCAAGGCCACATCTCTCTTTATATTGTGAACAGACTGCAATTTACGCATTATCTGTAAACTTGAGACTATGTAGCAAACTCATAAAGTAGGCAAGAAATAGCCTGTTACTTTTCATGGTCAGGTGCACCCAGCCAAACCTAACAACAACGTAGTGTCGTGAGGTCGTTCCATTGTGGATACTACTGACAGCCTTCAAGGGAATACAAAGACAGGAAATCCTTTGAAAAGAGACAAAAATTTGGCTTTTGTTGGGATAATGGACCTAACATAACACTCGAATGGACCCGATAAAAATATGCCGCGTGTAGCTTTCTTTGCTCCAGTTGCACTGCAACCGAATGAAAGCAGTCGATGACACGACTAATCTGCATACCCAGCGTGGGGTCTATTAGCGGCCGATATCTTCGATTATCAATAGTCGATATGGAACCTATTTTTTCTTGTAATCAATTTGTTCTATGAATTTTTCGCCATGTTTGATTCAGGCCCGCAACATGTCTACCAGAAATCCTAATAAAGTTTTACAGTATAAAAGAAAAAAGCATTTTTAAATTAATTGTCATCCCCTTTATTAGAATTATAACAACAATTATGCTTCAATATTTAGCCTAAGTAGATAATCATATTTATTAAAAGCTATATTTTGCAATGAAAATTAAGAATTATAGAAAAGTTTTTTAAACTAAATGAACTATACTACAGGGGTCCAAATAGAAAAAAGTACCTGCTACATGCAGCTAAGAGCAAATTTTCAAAGGAATAAGAATCTTATTTTTGGGATAATTTGTCACAATTTGGTTTTAATGCATGTTTTCCTCCAGTGGGGGAGAGAATCAGTCTACTTTATTAACAACAAAGGGTGTACTGTTGTGAATGACAATCAATCTCATTTTTTTAAACTGTAAGTATTTTATGTCAACCTTTTCTGAACCGACAGTCCTTAGTTACATGTAGCAAAAATGATAAGTCCCCAATCACAAGCTATTCCTGATTTACATGGCAAAAACACAGCACTTTTATAGTTACAAATGTTGTTAGCAGACCCCAATGCACCCATTTACAGAATTTACCAAACTACTACCCTTACACTAAATGAAAAATTATGTCCACAATTTCACTCATTTATTTTCTGAAGGGGATTTCCACTCTGGGGGAAAAATTCTCAAGAGTGAAATGTCAATTCTGAAGAGTGAAACCTGAACAATGTCAACTGAGAACGAAAATTAATCACGTCTGGAGATTTTTTTGGAAGGTGAAACGCAAGTTAAAGAGTACTACTTCACTCAAGATTGTAGTGAGTCAATGCTAGGTATGTTAACTGTAAAGCCATAAGAACATTAAAACAAAAAAGAGACCTCATTGATATAAAGATGGTTTTGAAGAACTTAAATTCACCCAGTTTTGGCATTTGTTTTGAGGAAGCCCAGTCCAGAAGTTTTCCAGATGTCATCAACCATCCAAAAGAAGGTGGTTTTCTTTCTAACCATGAGGGTCCCTGTTTTGCGATTCACAAAACCTTTCACCTGATAAATGGGCCTTTGCCCCCAAAACCACATCTGTAAAATTTTGCGCTGATATTTCACCATTTTGGATGTGTTACTAAAAATGGATTTTGTAATCCCCATAGAGTACTTTGCAAAATTAATATTGGTCGACCAAAATGGGACTTTTCGCTCCCCATAACAATCATCCAAACCAAACATCCTTTCGCCATACATGTAATTTTCACAGGGAATGAAAAAAGCTTTCTTCTGACACAATAATTTTGACCACTTTCGTTAAAATCTGGTGTTCTGGAGACTAGGCTATTACACTCCATTATCTTCCTCATCATGACGTCAACGCTTTAATTCAGTTGTTTTGTCGTTCTGCATTTCGCCCCCACGGCTTTATTATACGCGGGGGCGTGTGTACGTCGCGCTTTTGAACCATGCTTGTGATTTAATTGCTTGTCAGCAATCAATGCATTAGCACCCTGACGTCACTGGCTCGAGGAGGTGAACAGCAACTGTAGCGAAATGACCAATCCCTTTAAGTACATGTAGTACGAGACGGCCTTGGAGGGGCATAGGCCTACAAAAAAATTGTTTGATTGGCGTAACCCGACCGCCCCTATTTTTACACTCTGCCGACCCTAAATATTTTAATGTTTTTGTGTGCAAAAAACAAAGTTTTTTAATATTTTTAATTTTTTTGAAAAATGTTGCAAAAACAGGAATTTAATGATTCACTATACTTCAGTACTCTAAAGGATTGCAGGACATTCAAAATGCCAAATAAAAAAAAAGTGTGTTACAGAAAGAGGAAAGATGTGCTATTTGTTTTTGTATGGTGTCATAATTTTGTGTTCTGGTATGTAAACATAAAAAAAAAAAAAATAAAAAAAACAATCCGACCTACCTACCCTATTTTTTTTCTATGTTACGCAATCAAACATTTTCGTTTTTAGGCCCTAGTAACAATACCCCATTCTTCCAGCCCTCTATTTTACACGGTAGGCCCAAAGTGACACTTAAGTTGGGTATCTACCATACCTAAAACATATATTCTGTAATAGCACATCTTTTTCACAACAGGTCGGTGTACATTAAGTGCTAAATTCTGTTTAGCCACCTCACATTAATCTCTAGTTGAATATTATAACATGTAGCACAGTTAAACAATTAGGTACGTGCCAGTACAAGTAACATTGCATAATTGGCTTTATTGCTTGAAGACCCCCTTCTGCACCAACCCCTCTGAACAATTAAATCCTTCTGACACCTTCAGATGATTTATATGTTTCAGGTGATAATAAAATAAAGCCAATTGAGCCATGCTTTTCTGTTCTGCGCTGCATAATCCCGAAGTGCAATATATTTTTTTTGTACTTTTCATTTTCGCAATTACATTCCTTCCTGCTTGCCTTTACCACCCCGGTTTCCACCCTTCCCCATGATTCATTTCCCCCAGCAACCCCTTTTTCCCCCCCTGTGTTTGCTTTCTTACCTCCCTCTTCGCCCTCTCCCTGGCTTCTTTCCCCCTCCTGTAATGCAGATAAATAAATTTATAATCAAGTTTACAATGGACAGATGTGACAGATTTGCCAAAGCCACTTTTGCATGGCAATATCTGGCTTTAAAATAAAGACATTTCAAATAGGGCCTTTTTAAATTTAGAATAAGGTATGATTTTTGGGAACTGGTAACTCACTCTCTTTAAACGACCGATTGAAAACCCAAGCGCTACCTTATTTAAAGAAGTGGAGAACAAGACTGGAGCCGAGTCGTCGCACTTAAAAAGAATCATTCAAAATGGGACAACGCCAGCACATTATTATTTATTTCCTTCCTTTTTCTCTCTCCTTCCCCTTTCCTTTTCCTTCTATCTTTTTTCCGCTTCTCCTTTCCCCTTCCTTCTCTTTTCTTCTTCTCGCCTTCTCTTCTCCTCTTCTTCCCTTCTCGTCTCCCCATTTTAACCCTTCTCCATCCCCATTTTAGTTGTGTCGTGGGGGGGGGGCAGTCTGCCCCCTACCCCCCGCTGGTACTCCACCTGTATACTGGTCCTTCATTGGAAGTGGCTTGATTATGAAAGTGTAATGTCATACAGGTCCTTAGTTTCATAATAGTCCTAGCATTTGATGTGCCAAATTTTAATTTGTGTGCGTAATGCTGAATTTCTGGGGATAAGATCATGAACATTTTCAGGTCTTAATATCTCTGGCATTATCTAAAATAATGCAACATCAGAATTGCTCTCAATTCTAGAAGTCCCAAGGAGACCCGGGTGTTTTTGAGTCCATCTCCCCAATGCAACCAGTTTGGAAAATTTCATGAAAATTTCACATGACCATAAGGTCATGTAATTTAATCCCACAAAAAATCCTATTCTTACATCATGACTTTTCATAATTTAGCCACAAAAGCTAGTACTAAAGAATTTTTATCATTATCACAAACTGATCATTCCCCACCTTTGAAATGTGTTTACTCCTTCCACAAATTAAGAACGTTAACTACATAATCGGTTTTCAATTAAGCCAACTCAGAGATTTCGAAATATAACATTTTTGTGCACATGTAATAATTTAAAAATAATTACAATAGAAATCAAGATCAAGTCACCTACAAGGCAAATCAAAGTTTGATATGAATCGATATTTTGTTTTGATGCAGTGAAAATTTATGTGTACAAGCAGTGCCTGATGATACCGTGTATAAAACAAAATTCCAGATCTAGAATTTTAAAACAAAGTTGTGATTTTCTATGAAGTACAACTTTGATTTGCTCTTAGCTATTTCACATCGAGGGCATCCTCCTCTGGAAATTTTTTGATCACCCCCTTATACCTTCACCAAAAATTGCATCCAAGTATATTGACTTACATAAAAGTATAAGCGTTGGATTATACAGGACTTTTCTTCTTTGGTCATTTAAAAATCATGTGATTACAGTTGGCAGTTATTGCCACATCCGGGCAAATGATCAAGATGCTCCTCTCTGAATGTCGAGGGTTTACTGCAAGAAGGCCCCATCTGCAATATAGCTGTCATTTGTCAGGTTGTTTCTTCCTAAGCATTATAAACCCTGATTTATATCAACATGTGGCAGCTATTGCAGATGGGGCCTTTTTGTGTTTGCCCTAAACCCTCAATATGGTTGCACATGCAGCTCAATCAGCACTACATGTATCACAAAATGATTGCAATTTTCCTTTTTTAAGGAGTTTTTCTTATTCAATTAGTGAGGAGTGTTAGGTGTTAGATGCCCTAGAACAGTGTTGGGTTGATTACTATTTAAAGAACAATGGGGTCATCCAATACGAAACTTTAAGAAGAAAAGGGGGGCCTTGAGTTAACCAACCTGAAGTTCAACTATGAATGCTTCTCTTCCAGAGTTCTAGAGCTAAATATACGGACGCCGGTTCAGCCCGGTTGGGCCCGGTCGGGGTTACAGACACAGACTCAATTTTAAAAAACTGGCAGTAAGCTTACAATTTGCTCTGCCAACAGCACAAATACAATATTAGTCTTATAAACCACTGATCTCCAACTATCGGTACTCCTATTTACCAGGCACTCAATTTAGCCTGTTATAATCCTTCATGGAATTCTAACAATTTTCAAAATGTTCACATTGCGGCAGAAATTTTGAATGCGGGTGTCAAAATTCTTTAAAAAGAAAAGTGGATACTTTTATGGAACTTATGAAAAAAAATTGGGTAGCAGGTAGAAAGTCTTTATATCTTAGATTTTAAAAATACTTGCATGTCAAAATGTGCAGATCCCCCCTGGCGGCGAGCAATATGCAAATGAGCTCATTAAACCTAACCCGGACCGGGTCCTTTTGCCGGCCGACGGCCCAAATACAACGAAACAAAAACAAAAATATTTTTATTTTTAACGGCCCAGATGCAACGAGAGCAAAATTTTGCGTTTCATTGCATCTCGGCCGTTTTTAACGGCACAGGAATAAGTAGCGTAAAGTCAATAACGGCCCAGACAGAGATGCAACGAAAAACATCGCGTCATTTTCCCGGAAGACGGCCCAGATGCAACGAAAAACATCGCGTCATTTTCCCGGAAGACGGCCCAGATGCAACGAGGAACATCGCGTCATTTTCCCGGAAGACGGCCCAGATGCAACGAGGAACATCGCGTGCGAATGCAATGAGAACAGGGATAATAAATAAATAAATAAATAATGGATGCGTACTTCACAATGATGTGCACTGAAATTTGTAGCAGATAGTTTCGCCAGTCGTAGTGCGCTATTACGCCCTCATAGTCTGTGGTGGGCTATTACGGCTACGTCATGCTCCGTTACGTAATGAAGCTTTTATGCATAATTAAAGTAGTTATCGAAAATGTGGCGCTTTGGCCGCTATCACCATCGATAAATCGAAATTGTCTATGGCCATTTGTACACAGTGTCACCCGCCTGACGAAAAGCATTGCGCCTTCTGCGGGCAAAACCGTCCGCAAAATGCCTTTACGTGAAAAGCAGCGACGTCATTTCCCGTATTGACGTCCCACGTGCAAGAAAGTAGGAACATCGCGTCATTTTCCCGGAAGACGGCCCAGATGCAACGAGGAACATCGCGTCATTTTCCCGGAAGACGGCCCAGATGCAACGAGGAACATCGCGTCATTTTCCCGGAAGACGGCCCAGATGCAATGAGGGCCAATGAGAGTCATTTGCGCGACAAAAAATAGTTGTTGACGGCCGAAGATGCAACGAGAAACATTTTCAGACCGGGGGGGTACCACATTTTCGTTGGCTTCTCATTGCATCGCGGCCGCGACGTTAGGGCGTTATATGCACAAATAATGACACTACACCAACATAGAACCTTGGGCCAGTGGTTCTTCTGATCAAGTTTGGCTGCAACCAACAACTTAAACTCAAATGGAACACACAGACTGACACACACACAGAAGGAATCTCTTATCGCAAAATCCCCCATGCCCCTATTTACTTTAGGACCAGGGGGATAAAAAGGGTTAGGTAATAGCCCAGGTAATTAGGAAGAACAGCATCACAAAGTCTACCCCGAAGCACATCCTGCATAACCATAGTGGAAGTGCCCCCCCCCCCCACACGCCACAAGAGATGCCAGGTATTTACGCATCCGACCGGCAAATTCGGCAATCACAATCTTTTCATTGCCTATTTTTGAAGGTCGGACATTGAGTGATCAGAAGGGTTTTGACGTTGCTGCTAACTGCCATTCGGACATTTAACCCTAGAGACCCAATGCTGCTAGCTGCCAGTCTGATATTTACCCCTTGGGAGACCAAAAAATTTTAGACTGTTGCTTAGTGCTAGTTAGAGATTTATCCCTCAGGAGATCGCCAAAAACGTATTGCTCGTAACTGCCACTCGAACATTTAACCCTTGGAAGACAATTGATGATAACTGCCGGTCTGTCAAATGTATACCCTAACTACTGACATACCTTCTCCAGGTGCCCAGCACACACTATACTTCATTTCCCTACCTCCGCGAGATTTGATGGAACTGCACCAGTAAACCACGCACGCTGGCTTAAAGCGATGGCCTTTCTATATGCGTGCACAAAGACGGCATATCTTGACGCATGCGTAAAAGCTTCGCCATGGTTATGACATCACTGCACGGAGATGGAGAAATGGACTACAATAGGCATTTTTTTCACTAAATGCCCAGCAGGCACTCATATATGGAAAAGATGGTTAAATGTCCCCCAGTCAGGCATCAGTGCTTGGGTCCCTGTGAGTACCGTAAATGCCCAGCAGGCAATTATCAGCATTTAGGTTCCTGAGAGGTAAATGCCCATCATGCACTTACCAGCATTCAGGTTCCTGAGGGGAACTGCTCAGGAGGCTCAATGCATGCAGGGATTTCGCTTTTTTACTCTAGCTAGCATTTTTTTGCTAGCTTAATTACACCCAGTTGTGAATGTTGTGTGTTCCGAGGGGTTATTGCCCAGCCAGCACTCTGAGGTATTTGTTTGTTGTAGGGTTTGAGCTTAAGGTAGGATTATCGGCTACGGCTTGGTGCCCACATCTTGTTGAAATTCTCATGAAATGTTGGTATTGGTAAAAGAAACATGTGTGCCAAATTTTAATTTTTTCCAAAAAGGTGTTTTTAGAGATGTCATATAATGTGTTTTCAAATTCCCATAGACTTTGTACAGGGACTGATTTTGGCAGTATACATAGAAAATTACTAAAATGGGGCAATTTTGTGAAAAACTACACATTTTATTTCAATTATTTCTCAAGTAATTAATGAGTTAAAAGATTAATTGGTGTTTGTTTTTAACGGTTAAAGAAATATCAAAAATTCATACAATTTCTTATTTTTCTGTGTGTCATCAAAAACAAAGAACAGGTGGTCGCAGCAACACTTTTTTGTTGAAGTATTTCTAGAAATACTGAAGTATCCACTTTTCGTAATTTTTCCTAGAAGAAACTACAACTCTCTTGGTGATGATTAAGGTGTCATATGAAAGGAAATCAAATTTAGAAAATTCTCACCTTAGATTTTGCAGATTGAGTGTTTCTATTTGAAATAATAGGTGTATTTAATTTTCCCTAAATTATTTTTCCCTAAAATATTTTTTTTCTAAAGAATTAAACACTTGATTAAAAAAAGCCAACATGAGATTTTAGGTATTTTGTTTATACACACATCCCTAAAGTTTCAGCTTAAAAGCACCTTCCATTTAGGCTGGGAAAAATTGCAAAAATTAGGGAATTAAAAAAAATAAATAAAAACACTAAAACAAACCATGCAGACTGCAAAAAATTGTGGAGGAGAGTTCAATCCTTACCGTAGTCAAGTTTGGACTAAATTGATTCAGGGGTTTTGATTTTATGGTCATTTTTCTGTAAGACCATTTTATCCGATGATCCTACCTTAAAGTGCTTTTATTTTTTATATTTAATGCTTGCCTTCTGTGGGAAAATAAATTTTAAGGTACCTGGTATTTAAAGCTAAGGCAACAATTTTATCTTAATACTACTAAAAAATGAGATCTGTCTGGAGTCTGTCCGGCTATGCGTTTTCGTTATGCTTTGACATGGGGCTGATATTTTGCATGAAGGCAGGGGAGGAGTGCGACATTTGTTAGCAGGGTTTCAGAGAAGGTCAAAGGTCATCTAGAGGTCAATTTGTGTAGAAATGTCCTATGACCACCAAATTTGGTCAAAAGGACCGCTGACCTGAGCACAGAACAAATCTGAGGTCAAAGGTCACACACAACAATCAACGGTCACACAAGGGGGAATTTCACTAGTTTCTTTAAAATGCGGGATCGTGTTAATGGTACCTAAATTAAAGGTGCAACAAGAGATTTTGAGGCACCCAAATATTGTATCATTATAATAATTTCATATAGACTAGACACTCAATAGACTTACCTTATATTTAGCTACAGAAATGTCTTAAAAGAGAAGAAAAAGGCAATTTTGATTTGCTATATTTCAATATAAAACATTAGGATGAATTTTGTATGCTCCTACATGTATACAAAATTTGTTTATCCTTTCAGATGGGGATATTTTTGATGGAAAGCTTTAAAATGGGGCAAAAATCAGTACTTTCGATTTTTCGGGGCACCTGATAATATGAAATCTTGTGGCACCTTTAATAGCAGGAAAAGTTGGTATTTTTTTAAAACGCCAAGGCAGGTTTAATACGAATGTGTTCTTCACAGGAACGTCAGCTTTCGATAGCTCATTCCCATTCCCCAGACCTTGTCTTTTGAAATTTTCAGAGGAGCATTAAAAAGCTCATCTAGGCTCCCTGAGGCGAGCTGCAGAAGAGCTTTTTAAAATCTCCCAAATTCTGGCTGGAGACGAGCTTTTACAAAGCATAGAGCTGCAGAGCAGAATAGCAAGCAGGACCGGCAACTGAGTTGGGACCAGAAGCAGTTAAAGCTCATGCATTTTCAATTCAGGTGTAGCAATAAGTATTGTTAATTAATGCAATCAAGTTAGTAACAAGTTACATAATTAGACTGTCACTCAAGATTTAAAAATTTACCATGTCGAGATGTTATCATTCAAGGGTATCATTGTCAAAGAATTATTAACCCAGGCCTTGAACCTCGTACATGAGCGGATTTTTTTTTCATTTTGAAATCTGTCTGTCTAGACTAGGGGAGAGTAAACTGGGCATGCACGAACAGTCAAACATATCAGTAACAAATGTAAAAATTAAGTCGGCAAAAAGTCAGTCATATTTAGTCAGAATTATCTTAAAACTAATTGGAAGCTAGCTCACGTTTTCATTAATAATGGCGATTCCCGATGCTTGATAACGTATCCATCAACGTGTGTCATTGTCAAGTATGTCATGATGTTCGAGTTCTTACTTGTAATCGGGCGACGCCTTCCCCGGCACCTTTCATTTCTTTGAACATATTTTGTGCATAGTTTACAAATCAATTTGACCACGAAGGTGGTACCATCTATCGTTTCTTTCTTCATGTCGAAAATATTATCTAAATTCTACTTCCGTATGTTTGTAAGGGACCCATCAACCATTTTGCCCGAGGCACCATCGTAAGCTATTAAAACTCGGCTCAATCAAAACAAAACCACGTGCGATTAACAGTGCGAAGGCTTCGAATTTACGACGTTTACTTCATGCATTATTTACACATAGTCCGTGTAAGCCCGTACACCGTCCATGCGGTATTTCCATTGGAGTTCCGATACATTTGTTGAGTTAATACCCGCAGATTTTTGCTTTCGGCACCGATTTACCAGCCGTTCACACTATCTGAAAAGTGCGTGTAACTGGTAAAGCATATTGTTCCGTGATCATTTACCATTAAATGTGACCTGCTCCCACAAAACCAGGACAAGTCGCCAGAGTACTTAAGGAGAAAGAGATCAATAAACTTGTGTAAAATCAATAGAAAAACAAAGGAATTTCAAGGCATTATATTGATTTTTGATGGACAAAAGAAAGTACAATGTTTACATGTTAATACATCATTTGAAGTTTTTTTCTTCTAGCATTTCAATCTGTTATTACTCAAAATGAAATTTTCCAACTTTATCCGGGTTTCGTGGAGCAGGTCACAAATATTGCCAAAGGAAGTTTTTGCTGGGTTGCCGGCTCAAATACGAAGGAAGAAAACTCGCAGCCGGCTTTTAACAAGATGCGCGATAAATCGCTCGGACTCAAAGCATTTTAGATGCGCGACGGCGCGCGCGTGCCTCAAAAGACACGCTGATTCCCGGTTCCCATTACATTAGGCCATGAGAATTAAAGTTTTAGAATTTTGCCGCCCGCATGCTCCAAAACATCCTGCCGAAAAATGTATTTTCTAAAATTCATTATTTGTATGAAAAATGCCAATCATTAAAAAAAAATCCTTTGGCGATATATTAAATTATGAATAAAATGGTTAAAGCCTCGTGCCATTTGAAAAATGTCCGGACGCAAAAAAACTTTCATTCTCATGGCCTACAATTTTTAAATTTCGATGATTGACGGTATAGCCTGAGTTCCCATGGTTGACAACCATTATGCAGGAAGCGATACCGATAAGTTAAATGACTACTCCTCTTCACTGCCACTGGTACTGTATGGTCTGTGCTGTGGCAGTACATGTAGTTCCAGTGGCCAGACCGAATCTGAAGGTGAATGTCTGAGTTGAATTGAAAAAGATAGCAAGGTCAACCAAGTAAAGTAGGAATGTAACATTCACAGAACATTTTTTATTACATGTAACTACATAATTTATACTAATACTACTCACAAACCAAAAAACCGCCAGCAATCCTCCTTCAGCTGTAAGGCACTGCATGCCGCAGCTGCATCAACGCACGGCAAGTTATGGGCCCACTATCACGATATGTACACACACAAACGTGTGTTGAGTACAGTGGCAGAATTAGGATTTGTAGAAAAAAAAAAAAAAAAAAAAAAAATCCAGGGAGTTTGGACGGAGAAAGTGGAACTTGAAATTTAAGAACATTTTTTTTAAATAATCCTCGGGAATCGGGTAAAACAAATGTGTGCTGTACATGACGGCATTTCTCAAGATCTTGCAAGTATCATTGACAGCTAAAAGAAATTTCTGTGAAAGTCACAAGCACTGTGTATTTGAGTGCTCGTACCATGAATACGTAGGTATTTCTTATTTGTACGCTGGTCTGAATAGGCAATTTTCGTAACTTGAGGTCCAGTCCAATGTTAAAGTCAGCCATAAAATGTGTATGTAAAGACCTCTAGTTACGATTATCGGAACTGGGTCAACCCAACTCCCAAGTCAAGTAGGAATGTACACATTCACATAACATTTAACTATTTTTATTACATGTAACTACATAATTATTACTAGCACAACCAAAAACCCAGCCAGCCATCCTCCTTCAGCTGTAAGGCACTGCATGCCGCAGCTGCATCAACGCACGGCAAGTTATGGGCCCACTATCACGATATGTACACACACAAACGTGTGTTGAGTACAGTGGCAGAATTAGGATTTGTAGAAGAATTGAGATACTCACGTGAAATTCTGTGAAACATTTCGCACGACACTGAGCGTTTAATAAACTTATACTCCCGTAGATAGACGATAAAGTTCCCAGTAAAATACAGAGTATTAATATAGGTCCTGGACGGGCCATTTTAGGAAAAAAAAAATCTAAATCCCCTTATCGAAAGTTCAGTCCAAACTAAATTACTCCATATTCCTCCACACAGAAAGTATTGGCTAAATAGCACAGTGCAATGCTCTAGCAGCCAGGGTAGGCAGGCAGGCGACATGTACATACAGGTGCACGTACATGTACACTATTGTTTGGGTAATAAGAACTTAATTGATTGAATTTACCCCGCAAAATGAAATATTTGTTTGCTCAAAATAATGATAGTATTATATATTTTACAAATCATATCATGTTGAGTGATTCTTGTGGTACTCAAAATGAACAAAATGCTGCCTATAACTCTGTAATAATTTGTTTCATTTCAAGGAACGTACCACGAAAGTAAACTATCTCACCCCTAATAATTAGTGTACCGTTCCAAATATAACGTCTGGCAACCTGTGGAAAAAATCTCTTGGAAAAATCCAAAATCCCAATCCGATCATAAGGCCTACATGCAGAAGATACACATTGGTTCTGGGACAGATTATTCAATAAAAATAAATTCTATTCGACCACTGGAATTTGCCAATCTTTTGTGCTTAGACTAGTCAATTGTTTGATATCATCATTGGTACTTTTTGACACTGTGCAAAGCCGCCTTTCTGTTTCTTTTCCCCGCACCAAGTCTGTGGCAAAAGGGTCTATTTCATATGATACAATTATTTTTTTCGTCTCAAAAAGCTGGTCAATATTTTGGGTTTGTGGTGGCATGGGGTGGGGTGGGGAAGAGGTGGTTTTACTAACACGCTTTTCTAGCTGAGATGACGTTCTATGTGAGGCCGGGCGCGACCATGGTAAATCATCAGGTTGGCGAACTCTAAACTCCCCGATTAACCATAATAATTAACCCCCCCCCCATTTTGATACTCGCCTGCCAGCCCCCTGGCGCGGGCCCTGCACCCCTGTGGGGTTTACTCAGTATTCAGTACAAAAGGAGTGTACGTGTTTATCGACATGGGTCCATTTGTTCATTTTTCACTTGGTCTTTGTTTTTTTCAATTCGAGGATCCCTATGAACTAGCTCTTTGATTTTTTGGTTTTTTTTTTCAAATTCGAGCATCCCTATAGAACCATCTCGATGGATTTTATTTTTTGGAGGTGTTTTTTTACAATAGAAATGGACCTTTTTACCATTTTAGCCATTTTTTACCCTATAACTCCCACCATGGTGCATAGATGGTAACAACTATACATTTTTGGAATCCTTATGACTAGACGGACAATCTGCATACATTTCAACATGATTGGAGCATTTAAAAAATTTGCCCCCTGTGTAAACCGCCTATTGGTGGAGAGCTGAGTTGGGGGTTGATACCACAATTGGAGTACTACCTAATATTTTTTGATGTAGAGGGTCCATCCGAACTACCAAGGTGTAAACCGTTTTGTAGTGAGGGGTAAACGATGATGTTTGACTGGGTCCCAGCTCCTCCTCTAACTCAGGAAAGTAATATAAGATTATAATATACATGGCTACCACAATGTATCATACGGTCAGCTATTGCACTTCACGGACGTCGTTGAGAATATGCCTCTTCGAATAAACCTCTACAGCCGACTATAATATGCCATAGGGCCTATTGCTCCAAGAAATGTTGAATTCTTTACCCATCTGAGACTGTTTTAATTGATTTCTAGTGTACTTGTAAGAAAGCTCTTAGAAATTGGCTCAAGACCGGCATACCGCAACCTCTTCGTTATGAACCACACAAAGCAACTTATGCGTCAAGCTCGTTCAATTACGAATTGACATTGGATGCCTGAACGTATGCTACCAGGCTCATCTTTTGGCCCAAGTCCTAAATCCGATAGACATTTACGCTGTCAATAACAAGACAGCACGAGTTCCCTGGAATTTTGAATTTTCCGCGCAAAGTGATGTTCATAAAGTTGCTAGTTCCTGACGTATTAACTAACTAAATAATTATAAATGGTTGTCTAATGAGATACAGTTCAAGCCCGTTTTAGTATAAAGCAAATTTCTAACGCATCACAACCACGCTGTTTGTTAACAAAATTGAACCTTGTCGCATTGTCCCATGTGCTTTGCATGTGAATAACTCCCATTCACACCACAGCTGATTTGCAGCCAGATTGCCCCGGAGTTGCCCCGTAAATAGTCATATCGACGGACCTGTTAACATCCCGTCCCATTTTCTCGACATTCATTACCGTTACATTAGTTTTGTAGCGTCCATTTTAGTAGGACTTTATTATAAAATGCATTCCTGGCCTTGTAATTACCCCAAGTGCTGTTAATTTATTGATATTTTGAAAGCCAATAGTCGGTACGGGTCAATGATAGAGGTCTCGCCTTGTAACGTCGCTACGTGACATTTTCAAGGTTTTTGAAAGAGTAATTTTCACTATATTTTTACTCACGTACGCTCCGATTTGGATCAAATTTGAAATTTATTTCTTGATTTGAAAGGTGACCAACAAGAATGGAGCTTTAAATAACTGCCTGTACATTTTTGTACAAGTTTTTGTAAAGTCAACAGATACGAGTGATTTTAGATCACTATTGCAAATCTAATTAATATTCAAAATCCACGTTGACTGTGCATGCGGGGAACGTAAATAAGGCCTTTTCTAGACTCTGCGGCCTGCCTGAAGAAACTAAAGACCTCCCCCATCTCGACTAATTGTCTTTGGATGTAAGGATGGTTCATGGATAAATAAACTCTTTCCAAATTGTCACGGGGTTGTCATGTTGTGGCAAAAACGATCGAGGATTTCAAATAGTGGCAAAAGGCAGTGACAATTAATGTGACGTCACTCTCGCAGTGGTGGACAAAACTGTGGCCCGAATTTGAGCCCGCGGGTATGCAAGCTATAAAGGCCATAACGAGCTGCAACGCGTTGGCGAGAAAGAGCAACGCGTTGCGACATTTCGTCAAACGCGTTGCGACGTCGGCCAATCAAAATCATGATTTCTGTGACTTATTTCAAAAATAGACCCACAGCGCGTTGCCAGATACTTTTGCAACTCGTGCAAACCTTCACAACGCGTTGCGTAGCTTCACAACGCGTTCAAGCTTCACAACTGCCGTTGCTAAGGTCCACAAGCATAAGGGTCATAAACGCACGTATTGCCTCAACGCGTTGTGAGAAGTCACAACGCGTTGCGACATTTTTCGGCAACGCGTTGCGACATTTCCGCGGCAACGCGTTGCGACATTTCTCGGCAAACGCGTTGCGACAATTTCGGCAACGCGTTTCGACATTTCCGCAACGCGGTTGCTACATTTCGGCAACGCTTGCGGTGGCGTCCATCAAAATCATGAATTTCTGGGACGTATTTCAAAAAATATAAATCTCACAACGCGTTGCGAACCTTCGCAAGCGTTGCAAACCTTCACAACGCTTGCGGCAATACGTTATGATGACCCTTATTGCTTCACAACGCGTTGTGAGTTTACAACGTGTTGTGAAACTTGCAACGCGCTGTGAATGCTTGCAACGCTTTGTGAAAGCCATAAGGGTCTTAACGTAGTTGGCCGGCAACCGTTGTGGATCTATTTTTGAAATATGTCACAGAAATTTAGATTTTGATTGGCCGACACAGCACCGCGTTGCCGAAATGTCGCAACGCGTTCGAAATGCCGCACGCCGTTGCCAAATGTCGCAACGCGTTGCTACTTTCTCACCACGCGTTGCGGCAATACGTTTATGACCTTATGGCTTGTGAACCTTCGCAACGCGTTGTGAAGGTGCAACGCGTTGTTGAAGGTCGCAACGCGTTGTGGTAAGTTGCAACGCTTTGAAGTTTTCCACAACGCGTTGCTAGATACTTCCAACGCCTTTGTGTGTCTAATTTTTGAAATACGTCAAAGAAAGTCGTCATTCTAATTGGCCGACGCCGCCACGCGTTGCTACTTCTCCTTGCAACGCGTTG
Source organism: Ophioderma brevispina (assembly GCA_023653785.1). NCBI lineage: Eukaryota > Metazoa > Echinodermata > Ophiuroidea > Amphilepidida > Ophiodermatidae > Ophioderma > Ophioderma brevispina. The sequence goes on from JAMKCH010056498.1 coordinate 50,016, forward strand.
CCGAAATGTCGCAACGCTTTTGAATGTCGCAACGCGTGTCTGCACTCTTATGCCTTTATGGCTTCCAGACCGGGGGTGTTCAACTGCGTGAGGATAGCATGAGGTTCTCCCATTCCCAGGTCCGTTTTCTTATCCACTCATCAGCCTCATTATGAAGCCCCTTTCGTTGAAGAACTTTCGGACTGGTTTCGGGAGAACTTTGAAGTTTGTCCATTCATAAAAATATCCCTTGTGGTTATGACGTCTCGTGTGCGCCCTAAGGTCAGAAATACCTTTCAAACACAAATAACAAAACAACATAAAAAAAATAATCTGAATTATATATAATACACAGTTTTAATGGATCTTTGACTTGATTTTGGTTTCAAGATTTGGTAGGTCCAAACATTACAAATCAAAATACACAATTTAACATCACAATTAATAACTGAGACTTAATGTTCAAAAGAGGCTGTTGCAGTCAACGATGATATGTCCTCTCAGCGAGACTCCAAAATAACAGGTCATAGTTCATACAAACTCACGTACATAATTCCAAGGGAATCTTTCTCAGTCCTGAAGGTAATCTTTGCCAGAGTTCCAGACGACGGGGGCTGTTTCCCCTCGACGCCCACGGTCCATATAAATAATCCAGGGTAAATACCGGACCATCAGTTCTGTCTCTCTGTCCCCCTCATATAGTACCACAACTGGAATCCTTTTGTTCCAAAAACTGAAGCTCTTTGGCTTAAAAAGACGACAGCAGACAATTAGTCTATCAGCTCCAGCCCGGCGGCATCCAAAATATGAAATCCTGGCACTAGATAATGAACCAATCTAACATTATTGTAGAGTAAACTAGCTATAAGTATACTGTATAGCTCCCAGAGCCTCTAGTTTCTCTCCTGATTTCAAAACTGCTGGCGAGAGTCCCTTCCAGTGATATTAAATTTAACTACTCACAGATAAATTCCCCCTTTCTAAATAAACAATAATCATTACATCCTTCTCATGCAGCATAAACATAACCTACACTAGCTGACCAATTGGAAGTCCATCACCCAATACCAAATACAAATCACTTCATATATAACGTTGTGGGGAATTCCCTAGGTTCTACAATATTTGATCTCAAAACATAAACAGTTTTTCTAAGTTTTAGCATCCCTATTGGGAATTCCCCACTTCCCCTAGTTGTGCAATCTAAACAGGGTGCACTTAGCAAAACCAACTCTAGGGGAATTCCCTTTTTCTCTCTTTTATAGTAACAAGTGTTTTTCTTCCCGTAAGAATCTTTTCTCAAATTAAATTGAGAAAATAATATTTTTAAAAAGTTTAATCAGAAAATGGGAGGCCATATACACTTGTCCTGCAAGGCAAGCCTAACCATCTTAAAAAGCGATTTGCTAAATGGAATGCTCCCATGTCTGTTTGATTTATTTATCAGCTGAAGTTCGATGTTTTGCGTCTTCCGAAGTAGGACCTGTTTGTAACACCACCATGTTTTTTGCAGACATCAGAAATACCCTTCCTGATTTTCAAATCCACAGTAATCAAGATCATGAAATCAGTAATCAATAATCGGTGACATTAAAGTGAAGGGAATCATTGATGCATCAATTTAATGTAGTTTCGCAAGAACATGGGTGGAGTCTTTGGATATCAACATGATTAAGGACGTTTAACAACATGATTTGTCATACTCATAATCGTATCTTTAGTAAGGTCCTGCATGATCATGCTCTTGACAGTAGCCTACTCGGGATAATCATCTTGAAAGCAAAATCATGAAATCATATCTCAGCTAAGCTATATACGCAGAGCTGGACGGAAATGACTCACATCCAACTGAGAGATGTAACAAGAAAATATTTAAAAAGTAGCAATACGTTCTCTGAATCTTGCAAGAGAGCAGATATGAATATACTATCGCTCCACAACTGCTGAATACGACACTCGTCAGTTGTTGTTTCGCATAGTGAAAGATATGAGACTATGAAGTCTTTCCAAATTGTCAACGTTGAGCCCTTCCAAGTTGTGAGACTTGCACCTTCTCAATATCCTAAACCTGTTGGTGACTCAACAGAAGACGTTCCAACATTTTCTTGGTGTTCTTCTTCTACTCATCAATCATCAACCCCAAAAACAACAAAAAAACAACAAAAAAAACAAAAAAAAACAAAAAAAACCCCCTCTAGTGGACAATGGTGTAGAAAGACGAACCAATATTCCTGAGTGCATGTTCGTGATATGCTGTTTATTGCATATTGCTGGTTAGAGTTCTTTTGAATTCTTGGTCGGATCTATATATACACGATTGATTCTTTTATGTTGGTCCATGCCTTATTAAGAAAGAAATTCATTAAAAAGCACCCGCTTGGCCGTGTTATATTCTCGTAAATCGCTGGACCGCGGGCGTATTAGAGTTCGGATGAGAATGGAAAGGTAACCCTGATTGGCCACGTTTCTGGTAGATGGAAATCTGCAAAACTTGCGTCCTTTGGGTCAAGTGTCCGGCCAGTTGCTCTTGAAGCATATCTGTTTTTACAACTAACTCTTTCTGGTCAGAGTATTTTTAACAAGCGGGTTGATCGCCTTTAACTGCGCCAGTAGGGGCCCCATACCGCGACTATATCCCCTAAATCCTTAAATGTCTTTTTTACATACCACTTTTCAAAACACGAGGCCAAACCCCTGTCTTGTTTACGGGGACAGTGCCCTAATCTAACAACACTAATACCGCTACCCCCCAAAAACCATCCTTTTTGCGGTGTTCGTCAGGTTGCTATACATTTTTTCTCTAGGGACTTAAGGGATATACTCTTAACGGGGAGTCTCACTAAATAACGTACGCAAAATCTTTTTTGTCCTCTGAGCATGAGTATAGTTTCCTTCTCACGGCTATTTAAATACCCTTTGCTGGCAATGCTAGCAATGTGCGTATTCCATTCTAGATCATTGGAGATCTCTATACACCTAGACGTAAGAAGAGAATTGTTTTCTTGAATGATGTTATTTTGCCATGATATGGGTGTTTTTTTTAGAATTGTGTAAGTGGTGAAATTTTTAGGACAAAGCACTTTTTCGGGTTAAACTTGATCCTGCCATTTCTGTTCCCCACTCTCCGTATAGCCGGTCAAGGTGTCCGCTTGCAACTCGTCAGTGTCAAAGTCAGTCTAATCGTGGATGTTATATTGTCGGGTAAGGTCATTAAGTAAGGAAACCAACCAGGACCAGTATGATGCCCTGCGGCACGCCTATCCAGTCCGAGTGATCACGCCAACCTCCACAATAACTCGCTGCTGTTTGAAATCCAGTCGTGTAATGGGTCCCTCTCATAACATAGTGGTCAGACTCATCAGTAACCTATATTGGGTGGGCCACTGCAAGGCTTTGCTGAAGGTTCATGATGATCACATCGGTGTGAGTTTATTTCGAGTGATCATGTGGAATTTTGTGTCTCAATTTGGGTCGGTCAAAGATATTATTGATTAAATGGTCAGATGGCTTTCAGATTAAATGAATAACATGCTCTAACCCATTGCAACATAACGTAAGGGAAACCGGTCTTCTATGCGGTTCCCCTTTCTTGAAGATGGAGATATATTAGCGCAGATTTCCTGTTTTCAAAGTCAAGATCACATCTGAGCGCCCGGTGATCTCCCAGCTTCAAATATCAGAAGGTATTAGTTCAGCCCATCCGCTTTTGGGTCCCGCTTTGGTCACGTAAAGTCTTGTCCAAGTTTGAACGGGATTTTCCATGCCGTCAGTCGAGATATCAACGTCGGGCATAGGAATGAAACAAGTGCAATCGAGTGTTGGAAGTTGTTGTTTTCTTCTGTCAGCTGACAGGGTTGGCTTTATAATCCGGCCCAAAACTTCTTTTTTGCCGGAAATTGTTCTGAGGTCGTCATCAAAGCATTTAGGGTATGTTATTCTGATGAGTCCAATCATGCCTTACTTGGCGCTGCTCTGGCTTTTATGTCCTTAGCCTTTTGATACTGTGACTCAAGAAATCTCCCCTACCTTTAGTGCACAAAATACGGCGGAACAACATGTATTGGTTTTACTTCTTCCTGTTGAAAATAGAGACTTTCAGGATAAAACCTTTAAAATAAGTTTATCCTCTTGGTCAACTAAAAAATAAGACACATAGGCTATTTATTCCCTTTTTCATGAGAGGGGATGTATGAAACGTTCTGCTCGATTTGGGCATTGGGGGTGCAAACGTTTTTTTTTGGAACTTGCTTTCTTCCGAAGTCATCCACTGCTGATCCCCTCGCCCTTAATGATTGGTATGAACATCTTGAAAATCTGAAAAAGTGTGGCTGTAGCCTTACTCGACATAAGTAAGACCTTTGACAAAGTCCCCCATGGCACTCTTTTGCGTAAACTCCATTACTCGTCCTCTTCTATGCTGACTTAGGTCCTACCTTTCCGACCGAACCGTCTATTTCCGTTCATACATTTCTTCTGATCCAGTGATCCTGTCCCTGTTCTGTCTGGTGTTCCCCAGTGCTCTGTCTTGGGGCCGCTACTCTTTCTTATCTTTATCAATGAGCTTTCTCATTCTACCTTTCCCTCAACAGTTCCTTGGTTCTTTATGCTGATGACACCACCCTATACAAACCCATCTGCTATGACAGTGATATCACCAGCTTTCAAGCAGACATTAATTGTTTACCAACAATTAACAATCTCACTGTCAATGCCAGCAAGACTAAACTCATGGTAATTTCCACTAAGAAAAATTCCTTTCCCAACCTCTGTCTCAGAATGAATAATCAGGCGATTGAAAGAGTTTCCTATTTTAAATTCCTTAGTATTCACATCTCTGAAAATTATCTTGGAATATGCAGGGGGCTCTACCTGCAAGAAAGACAGGAAAACCATTGGTTATATCCACAGGGCTTTTAACAATGCCTCCCCTACCACACGCCGTTTTCTGTACCTTGCCTTGGTTCAAACCATCTTTGAGTACGACAGTATCTCTTGGCATCCTTTAAACATCACGCTAACCAACAGGTTGGAATTAACTCAGCGATTTGCCTGCAGAGTCATCTTCAAGTCCCGGAATCTCTCCCATGAAGATCCCTTGCTTCCAATCTTCCTTCCTATCATTGCTGTCCTGTGCCATCTCTTCAAGATTCTTAACCACCTTTGCTCTTCTCCTAATCCCTTCAAGTCTCCTCTAGACCCACCTTTCGCAATCCCAATAGACTCTCTCTTGATTCCACCCTTCCGAGGCCTCGCTTTCCAAAGTGTCTTTTATAGGCATTTGCTCCCACTTAATGGACCTACTGCCCGAGGATGTTCCAAAGCCTTCAAAGCTGCTCTTTGCCTCCACATCTTGTAGCTTAGGTTCTACACTTTAAAATAAACTTGTAAAAAAACAGGCAATTGACTGGCAGCTGGGACCACTATCATGCCTAACGTAAAATAAACTGGAGCCGTAAAAATACGAAACCATTGCAATGGAACGTAAAATAACGACGGTAAAATCTCAGCTTAACGTTATTGTTGGTTTTGACTTGTAAACAATCTTAAGATTAAAATGTTTATTACAATCCTCTGACCAATTTTTTTACGTTGTAGCTAGGGCATCATACAACCTTGTATTTAACGTTACCACGTTGGTTGAAAAGTTATATTTCAGGCAAACAATTTTGAGAAAAAAGGCAAAAACAAGGGAAACGGGAAGAAATAAAGATTTAACCAGTTTATACACTTTGTTTTATTGGCAATGTACTCATTCATCTCAACATTACTTAATCATCATTTCAACAAACTTTAAGACATTACTTTTACATAGATTCGCACCGGGCCTTAAGATTACCAGCCTAACCAGACTTATCCACTACACTATATGACTTTACTGATAGCATATGAATAAAATTCAATATATTATAATGTGTAACTACTTTTTTTTCAATTAAACTAAATAGTAAAAAAGTAGGAAAGTTTTTTAAACTATTTTTAAAAATGATAGGGAATAGATTTGCATTTTTTAATGAACGTTGCTTACGACTTGTTTCCCGCATTTATAGAAAACTATTTTTCAAGTTCGTAATTCTTTACACTAAAACAATTAAGTTACAAAAGAACGTAATATTTCAAAGTGTAATATTATTTTTTAGCCACTGTTATTTACATTTTTCTGCTTCCAATGATAATTTTATGTTTGTATAGGTAATAAAGCGTTAAGATTATTGGAATAATTGGGTTTACCGTAATTTAAAGAAAGTCTTGTAAAATTAGGAAATTTTAACAGATGTAAGTCATTCCCCCCATTCGTCGGTCGCATCCGTCTGTCCTGTTCATTTTTTGGTTAAGCAATATAGCACATTTTTTTGAGAGCGCCCTCATTTTTCAAAAATTTTAGATTCTTACACGGTTTCATTGGTAACGGGCTAGTAAACTATACTGTGAATGGTTAAGCTCGAAAATGTTATGTGTCCACAAACGAAGAATTTTGTAATTAGAATAATTAATATCGGTATCCCGATAATAATCACGTTTCGTAGTTTCGTAGACAAGTACCAACATAACTCTGCAAAAATCCAATTTTTGAAATTGGGGCCTCTCTTCAACAATGTGCTAATATTGCTTTAAGGCTTCCTCTTATTTGTGTGTTGTTTTTTTATGGGCACCCCTTTAATTTAGTGCTATTCTCTATTGGGATTGTCCTGGCTATATAGCAATTGTTATGAATAACTAAATATTCCCCCTCAATCTATGAACATACCAAGTTACCCTGGACAAAATTGCTACGAAAGGTTTTTTGCTGTAACTAGTAGTCAAAGCTCTCCCACCATATAAAAAAGGTAGAAAACGGGAAGCCTGGCAAGATATGCTAATTTACATTTATATTACTGCACGTATTGCCCATATTTCTACAGTGTGTGTAGATCATAAATGCATGTTTAGGGAAAATTTCAATTTTCTGTTGAACATGTTATGCATGCCTATATGATGGCCTGCAGGTGTGGTCGTAACTTGCAATGAATATGGTCATTCTTCAAGATGGCCGCAGTTTTCCCACCAAAATTAATTTTTGCCATTCTAATGGATTTTGTCAGACTACATTCCGAGGGGAGATCTTTATTTAGCCAATTATTATTAGATTATTATTCACCCATTGGGTCAATTAGATAAGAAAAATGTAGCTGGTGCGGGGGTGCACTCCCTATCTGAAGTGATGGTTATATGTGCCTCAGCCGGGTGAAAAGTAGGGTCCACCCATTTAAAATGTACCAAACTAGATCATTCCCGGTACACAAGCCTCAATTGAAATGGCTCTCCATATGAAACTTTAAGGGTACCGCTGAGGTACCAATAGGAAGTGCCTCTCTTACAAGTTCCATTGCCCCGAAACTAAAAAATGCTGCCTAAATTATAATTTGTTTGCAAAATTTTTTGCGCGCAACTTGCAATTTGGTGGAAAAACGTGGATAAGCAAGAAAAAATTGGTAATAGCCCGGTAACCGTAGTGGAAGGACCCCCCCCCCATTGTCTCTCATTTTACCGTGAACTATCCCCCCCCACCACAGTTCCAGTCCATAATCGTACCTCCCTGGAGATTACAATAAGCATGGGCCTGAAGACACGCTGTTCACTTTGCACCACAGACCACAGAAGGGTAATGTACAATCATAGGACTTCATGGAACAATTTAACCTTATTTTCACTAAACAAGATTCCAAATCAGCAAATAGACTGTGATACACCGTCACCAATGGAGAATTTTCCAGCGACTACATTCTGGTCAGAAAGAAGTAGTTCCAGAGCCTACAAAACTGTTGAAGTCTGATCATATAATTATCTTTTGTAGGGCCAGATAGTCCTTCCTCTTATAGATATCCCTGAAAACAATCGACTGTATAGGAAGGTAGATTGGGAAATCAAAACTTTGTGAGCAGTATCCTGTAGCATCACTAACAAGTTCAAACTCTTGTTGACAAGATTGGAAGACACAAAACGCCAGTACAGTAATTATGATATCCTCACAACAGCCAACAAAGAAATATTCACTGAGATGCTACCTAGGAGGAAGAAAGAAGACGACTACTGCCTTTGCTCAAATGACAAGTCAAAAGGTAGAGAAGAAAAAATAAAGCAACACCATACTAAATCCATTAGCAGTTCAAGCACAGACGTGATGCTGCTAAGAGACTGCACTTGATGATGCTTACACCATGGCTTGGGGAACATGTTAAGTCCAGGGCAGAAGCGCTTGATACCCTACATCTTGAAAACACCATACTGCTGCCTGGGAGGCCTGAAGTAGATGACTGACAGAACTTGTCTACCCCACCTATAAGATTCAAATTTTACTCAGCGGGAGGAGGGCCTTAACACAGGGGTTCAACACTTTTAGCTCTCTACTTGGCAAAACGGTTCAGAATAACACCAACCTGATGAACCTTCTTCAATCACAAGAATAACAGACAACCTTCCCATACAGACTGGAACTTTCACTACAGAGGAGTTTCAAAACTGCCTGAAGAAACTGAAAAACACGACTACACCTGTCCCATCATTCGATTTTTGGCGGATTTAAAATTTTGGCGTAAAAACGGCAGCCATTGAAAAATTATCATCTCAGTTCCACTTTAATGTATCAATTAACCATTTTGCAAGCATAACCATAAACTTTAATGAAAACAAGAGTTAATATGTTGTAAAAAAATAAACTTATTTCAATATAACAAGAGTTAATCTTGTGATAATACCAATTATATAGGCAAAAATAGCATAGATGTTTTATTTGCAATTTAGCATATCTTGCATGCTTCCCTTTTTTCTCTACCTTTTTGATATGTTGTTCGGAGGGTTTTGTACAGCAAGACAGCAAGAAACATGTAGCAATTATGTCTAGGTCCTACGTAGATTGAGTGGACTAAAATAGAACTTACTATGGCAGTCTCCGGTCCTCGTGACATTAAACAATCATCTCTTAAACCTTTAAAAAAAAAAAAATCTCTATAATATCGTGATAATGTTAGTAAAAATTATTTCTCACAATCGCATCGGGGTTAGAGGATAACCTCTGTGCAAATATAGAAATTGCAATAACGGTCATTTAGATTTAAAGGCAAGCATGGGAGTAGGACACGATCTGCTCGATTTGGGCAGTGGGGATTTCCAAACGTATTTGTGTGAACTGCTACGTGCATTTAGCAAGGCAGTCTCGGTCCCAGTGACATTACAAAATCCTCTTAACTTTGTTCAAAAGATCTAGTAATATCATTATACATTAAGAAAAAATTATTGACTTCAAATCCCGTCGGGGTTAGTGGATAACCCGCTGCAAAATAGTGTATTCCAATAACGGTCATTTAGTCATTCGGGATAAGGCCTAGGCTTTAGTCAAGCTGTGTGTAACCGTTTCGATATGCGTAGAGCGCCCTCCTATCTTTAAGTCTTTGAAAAAAACCAGCCCGAGATGATGCCGTTTTGAATTTGCTGTTGCTGTTCGGTGTTGGCATGTCTTACCCCCCTGTCAAGGTCCGATCGCTGATCGCCTCTTCCCCAGTGACCCAGATTTTACCGGAAGTGGTCAAAACTTTGGTATCAGAAGAAGCTCTATTCTTCTCATTTAACCCCTGTGAAATTTTAGGGCTAAAGGATGTTCGTTTGGATTGTTGTGAGAAAATATGCCCCATTTTTGGTCGACCAATTATTAATTTTATAGAGTACTCTAGGTGATTACAAAATCACGCTTTTACCTCTCAGCTTCAAATCGGGTTGAATATCGTCGACGAAACTTTAACATATTGGTGTTTTGGGGGAAGGCCTTTCTATCAAGATGAAAATTGATATACTTAAAGTCTGACTCAGAGATTTCTGAATATCTTTTTTAAATATATTAATTAAAATAGTCATTAGAACTAAGATAGTCACACTAGCTTTGCGTCAATTCCCAAGTTTGAGATGAATCTGAGTTGCGTTTTGAGTGCAGTACACGTGATGTTGTTATATAACATTGCCATAGATATCAACATTTCCGGATCCGGAGTTTTTAAACAAAGTGTTTTTCCTATATGACGAGGAACTTCGATTTGAGCTTTTCTATTTCACACAGTGATAGTATATGGACCAGCATTTGTACATGCCAAAAAACAATTTGTTTGAAAATTGAGGGCGCCCTCACCGGGAAATCTCTGAGTCCAGCCCTTTACATCGGGTCATATCCCCCTTTAAATTTTGACGCAGGTAGCCCTGGGGTACTCTTTTAGCCCTGGAGCTAGCACACCTTTGTTAACACATCTCAAGTACAAAAGGTTTGAGTGAATTAAATATGGTGAACGACTGACCGTAACCCTGAGCTGTGATTCTTAAGTGCCTGGTGGTGCCTTAAGGAAGGGGGGCCAAACCAAAGTTTGGTACAGGGGTCAAATTTTTGTAAATTTGATCCAAGTCATTTTGAAAAGCAACACCATTTATGTGTCCTAACCTAAGGATTCAGAAAAGGTATAGTTTGTAATATCATAACAAGCCTAAAGTTCATGAGTTTCGCTAAAACCAGCAAAATCAATAATAAGGTCAATTTTAGTTGTACAGGGTCAAATTTTAAAGTGCTCCGATTTGGGATACAAAATGGGGCAAATTATTGGTGGAGTTCATAGGATTAAATACGGAATAGTCTTGACTGCCCTTAAATACTTAGTTTCCGATGTAGGGGCACCGCGAAGGAGGGTCATCGTCCATTGCATCAATGGGGCTTGATTCTTGTTACCCGACCACCGAAACACCCCTAACTTTTCCTTAGAAGCTTTGAGACACTCAAAACTATTCCTTAATTTTATCCTATGAGCTCCACCAATAATTTGGCACCATTTTTTATCAATCGAATTAATTTTAAAATTGGACCCTGTACACTGAAATTGACCCTTTTTATTGATTTTTGCTGTTTTTACCGATAACTCTGAAACTTTAGGCTTTACATATTACAAACTATACCATTTCTGATCCTTATGGTTAGAACATAACATGGTGTGCCTTTTCAACATGATTGGACTCATTTACAGTTTTACCCCTGTACAACTTTGTTTTTGCCCCCCTCTCCTTAGGCAACACTTTGCGTGCACTTAAGAATCGGCGTTTCATGGGTTCCGGTCAGGCTGGCAACATATTTCATCACTCAAACCTTTTGACTTGAGATGTGTTACAAATGTGTGCTGCTCCCGGGTTATTTTGTCCTTTAACGCGCGATGTGCCTAAGAGCGTCCTCTTACGTTGAATTCTGGAAAAAGACTAGCGCTCACAGGTCGTTCCCCCCGGTTGCTGAATTAACTGTTGCTGTTGAAATGGCATGGCCTATCCCCCCTGTACGAGTTTTAAAGTCATACATGAAGTGCATACTTCTTAGTAAAGATCACACAGAATCCATAGCGCGAAGGCGCTAGAAGGGCCCGTGCCTGCGTGTTTTGGGCACGCAAGTGAGGCATGAGATCGGCTTGTTATTTTCGAACCCGTTATCAGAGCGCCACCCAGCACGCTTAGACAAACGCAACATCGCTTAACTCTCATGCGCGATTCAGGTGGTACGCGATGAATTTGAGTGGTGCCGCACACCTATTCCCTGAAGCTGATAAAGAGCTAAAGCATTAAACAAAGCGAGACAGGACGAACCTTGGGAAGAAATGAAACATTC
>JAMKCH010056499.1:0-108818 GCA_023653785.1 Ophioderma brevispina
TCTGATTCCTTTCAGATCTTCATCTACAAGCTCAAAGCATGATACTGATGGTCTGATACTGCGATTCAGCCATTTCACAGTACGAATACGATCAGGGGCTGCTTATATTCATCTCTTACACCAGCTTCAATATGTACACTCTTAATACGGATGAATAGTTCGTACGACAGTCCTTTACGCTGGGAAGAGGTGTCCAGGGCATAGTTCATGAACTATGCCCGCTCTTCCAGGGCATAGTTCATTTTTGGTTCAATTCTTGAAGCTAGTTGAATTTATGCCTCCACTTTTAACCAATCAGATGACAGGGATCTATATATGAGGTATATAATTGCATTTATCGCCTGTTAGTGATCGCGACATTCGGCGGGGACATATTTTACGCATCGCGTAAATACGAGTTTGCCTTGTTACAAAATTATATCTTTTGGGACACATAGAGAATGTTGAGCTCTACCATTCACAGGTATTGTTTACTAGTCAATTACCAATACAACTGTGCAAAAATCTCAACATATTCGGAAAATTGGGGGGCACTCTTAAAAAAATGTGCTGTTATTGCTTTAATTATGCCATGGCTCTAATTGTTGTCTAAAGTTTTAAGATGAAGAAAATATCCACAGGATTGATACAAGGACCATAGCAAACACACAAGAAGATATAAACATAAAAACAGAGGATTCTCAGGTTCAAACAGTTAATCAAGCACCTCCAACTCCGTTATGAATGGAATATGCCTCAAACACAACCAAAACCATATGTAAAAATTTGTCCGAATGCTTCTTATGCACAAGAAGCAAACACCTAAACCACTGGGTCACACATCCCTTTATTAACATTTGTGTATGTATAATTTTTTACAGATTGATAGATATCTCCGTAAGCTGGATCAAGAGCTTAGCAAATTTAAGATGGAATTGGAAGCGGATAATGCTGGTATTACAGAGCTTCTTGAAAGAAGTGAGTAGTGCAATTTGCTCTATTTCTGTTTACAAAAGAAGTACCAAAACTCGCACCCTCAGAAAATGCTTCGGCACTCCTTCTGCCCCCCCCCCATTTGCAAAGGTCGGCCACTCTTCTGTTATGATATGAAACATGGCCAATAAGATCCATGGTTGAAATAAAAGTAAATATTTGCCATGATTTGATCCACCAAGACCAATGTAGGCATTAAAGAAGTGGAGATATGGCCAAAAATAAGATGAGAACAGCAGTGTTTATAAGAAATTTGTGTATTTAAATGTGTCTTCACAAATATGAAAAACAGACAAAGGAATTTCAACAGTTGAAAGGTAATTCTAGCCAACATAATGTTGATAGCAACTCAGTTTTTATAACTGATATTGATCTGAGTGGATACGGTGTTATATAGAGTGGCGTACCGAGATAGAGAGGGGGCAAAATTTCCAAGTCGTCCCGCCAGAGGGCCAAAATTCGTACGTAGTCACAGTGATTTGCTCCAATGAAGATCGCCAAATATACTTGAATTTTGCCCAAATTTAGGCTGAAATTGGTCGAAATTCCCCTAAAACAAGGAATGAAAATGCATTTTTTGGTCCATATCTTCCCGCTTTTTCTAGCCAGAGGGGGCAACTTGCTCCCCCGGTCGGTACACCACTGGTTATATATGAGCTACTTTGACATTTAAATCTCATGCCCTTGAGCAGCTTGTACACATAGCTCCAGCACCAGAAACCTACCTAATATGGAGAATCACTGACTGATGACGGTAGAAGCACTATAGCCCTTGAGGCTCTCAATCTTCAGAGCCACAGTAGAATGTGCTAACACATGGTCTCTTTCAAAAGAACTGAAAAGAAGATTCAATGATAGCTACTCAAGAATGTTCAGAAAATGTCTTAATGTTGACTGGGGTGAAAATGTACCTCTGTGGGGATATAGTATAGAAAGACAAGATCAGAAAGAAGTGTGTAATTAGCTAGTCATATAGCCTCTGCCATCAAAGAACCAGTGTCAAATTCAGGGGTGTAACAGGGGTCAATGTTCCAGGAAAGGAGGTACAAGGTAAACATCTCCCTGTGTAGACAATTTTGGCCCATTACAAATAGGAGCCTTTCCAAATTTCCATGCTGACTCAAACATTTTCACCAATGCCTTCGAAATCTCATGAAAGGAGTTAATAGGATTGTATTGAAATCTTATGAAATTGAGAATGGAAAAGTAAACTTCCAAAGTTGAGAACCTTAAAATTCTAGCTTCAGGAATATAATCAAACATTATTTGCTTTTGGATTTTTGTTACAAACAAGTCAATTTAAATAAAGCATTGTAATGCTAAATGATTTAAGAGGACTTAGTTTGTTAGAACATCTGCATCATTTCATGTGGTGCCTATAAATGCATGAATTTACATCCATTATGGTATTCAAATACTGAAGAAATCTGCTTAAATTATGCAATGTAATGTAATTGAGCTTTATCTGTGTTAATACATGCTTTTGATCCATACTCGAATCTTGTATTTGTTTGACAGGGTCTTTGCAGCTAGATCAACCACCTAAAGTTGTTCCAGATTAAAGGAGAAAGTATGTCAATCACCTCTTTGCCATATAGGCCAGTCAAAAGGGGACCAATGATGCCTTCACCCACAACATAATTGCAATAAAATAATTTTCTCCAGCATTGATATTCAGAAAACCTTTCAGAACAACATGTCAAAAAATTACCAAAATCAAATGATAAGAATGGTTTTTTGTCTCGCCTGAACTTTGTCGGCAGAGACTTAGTAATCACTGTCAGTCTGGTTTTTTTTTTTTCTTGGGGGGGGGGTCCGTTTTTCCGTACTGTATGTTCTGTCATGCTGTGTTGCCCGCCGTTGTTTCACTTGCTTGTGTACGATTTATCTGGAGTTCCATAAGGGCTACGATGACGTAATTTGGTGGAAGGAAAGAAGGGGGTCCATGAGTTCTCGACCTGCTGATTAGATTTTGGGGTAAGAAAAGATGCTAATTAAGTATCTAATTTGCATTTATTATGAAAATTTTCCTGTAAGGCTTGTGTACAACTTTCTGGAGTTCTGTAAGGCGTGTATGATGATGTAACTTGTGGAAGGAGCGGGCTGGAGAGTTCCGGAACTGAATAGATTTTTCGGGACAAATAAGTATTGCCAAAGGAGCTAATAAGATGCAAAAAATCAGCTAAATTGCGGATTTATATTTGAAACGGTATACGGATACAGAAAAGTCTTCACTGCATGAAAAGCCTATCATGTTGCAATCTTTTTTTGAGGCTATTGAAAGTGCGTGTTATATGCGGCTTAGGTATGCAAACTAGCTAATTAAATATGCATACAGTACTGTATGTTGAACCGTACATCGGGAATCGGCAAAATTCCTTCGCTGCATGAAAGAATACTATGCCATGATCTTTTGTGAATCATAATGGGTTGATGTTGAAGTGATGTGTGTGCAAAGATGAAGTGGAATTTTTGGCCGTGTACAAGATGCTCAATTAAGTGTCCTAATTGCATAAATTAAGGAAAAAAAAATAGTTGTGTACACGTATCTGGGAGTTCCGTTAAAGGCATATTAATGATGTAACTTGGCTAAGGAGCGGGGTTTGGTTGAAGAGTTCTCGATCTGATTGGGCGTATTGGGTTAATTAGGTATGCAAAGAGCTAAGTAATGTGCATAAAATCTGCGTAATTGCTATATTTTTAAAACGGTACATCGGATACAAAATTCCTTCACTGCATGAAAGCCTGCTGTATCTGGTGGCATCTTTTTTGCCCTGCAAAATATGTGAATTTGCAGCCTTAGGTCTGCAAAATGAGCCTAATTTTAAATAGTAAGCAAGGGCAGGAGAGAGGACACGACAACCACAAGGTCCACCTTCCTTCTCCCTCTTCCCCCATCTCCCTCACTACCTCTGCACACCCCGTACATCGGAGTAATCGCAATTCCTTTGCACATGAAAACTTACTATGCCACTACATCTTTTGTGTGAATATAGTTAGGTCAAGTAATGTGGCCAAGTAAGTGCATGTGGGCCAATTATATTAGTTGGCATGTGCGGCCATTTTAAAGTGCTGGTGGGCCAAATTTTTAAAGTGCATGTGGGCCATTAAGGGGGATTTTTGTGCTGCAAATGATAATTAATTATGCATAATTGCTCTATTGCTGAAACAGTACATTGGTTATGCAAAATTTCGGTTTTCCATGGAGCGGTGGTGGGGTGTGAGAGGGGAGTAGGCTGTCTGGGGAGTAGAGGGTGTACGGATTGGGGGGGAGGAGTATTGGGCGGGTGGAGGTTGTTGTTGCATTGAAGGTGTTGGGGAGGGTGGAGGGTGGGGGTGGTGCGGGTGTTGGGGAGGGGGGTGGGTGTTTGAGTGGTGTTGGGGGAGGGGGGGTGTGGGGAGGGGGGTGGGGTGCGGGGTGGGGTTGAGGGGAGTTTGGGGGTTTCAGGGTGGGGTTTTTGCAGGTATTGGGCGAGGGGGGGTGGGTGGTTGTGGAGGGTGTTGGAGGAGGGGGGTGGGGTGTTGCGGGGTGGTGGGTGTAGTGGGGTGTTGGGAAGGGGAGGGGTGTATGGATGGTGGCGTTTTGCAGAGGTGTTGGAGGGGGGTGGGGTGTTGCGGGGTCGTTGGGGAGGGGTGTTGGGGAGGCGGTGGCCGGTTGTTGCGGGGTGTTTGGGTGTGTGTGGGGTGTCTTGCGGGGGTGGGTGGAGTGTTGCGGGGTGGGTGGGGGATTGATGGATGGTTAAGTGGGTGGGTGGGGTGTTGCAGGGTGTTGGGGGAGGGGGTGTGCGTGTTGCGGCAATGATGTTGCGGCATGAGGGAGGGGGGGTGGATGTGGAGGTTTGAGGGATGTGGAGAGGGGGGATGAGGTGTTGGGAGGGGATGGGGTGTGAGGGACGGTGTTGGGAGGGGGTTGGGGTGATTCGGGTGTTTGGGGAGGGGGAGGGATTTTGGGGGGCGGGGGGCTGTGATGGGATGTTGGCGGAGGGGGTCGGGTGTTGGGTCAGGGTGGTGGGGGGTGTGTGGAGGGGGCGCGGGGCGGAGGGGGAGGGCGCGGCGGGTGGGGGGGTGGGGGGTTTCGGCGGGTGTGGGGAGGCGGGTGGGGTGTTGGGGGAGTTTTTTTTGTGGGGTGTTGGTGGGGTGTTGCCAGGGGTTGTGGGGTCTGGGGAGGGGTTGTCGGGGTTGCGGGGATGGTGGGGAGGGGATGAGGTTGTTGGGAGGGGATGGGGTTGTTGGGGAGGGGGGGTGGGGTGTTGCGGGGGGTTGGGGAGGGGTCGATATCTGCAATACCTCCACGGTATCTGCTTGCACAACTTTTTTGGGAAACCCCCTTTTTGCATATCAAATTTTGCAATCTGTATTGATCTCTTTGGCTTACAGCTATACCGCAAGCAGGTGAGACTTTGTGGTTTGAGAAAACGCCTTGTTAAGGGCGATAAGGTTTATACAGTGATCAAAATATGAAAAGGGTCAAAACGTGGCAAAAGTATACAATCAGTTTGTCACCTTTCAGGTAAAAGAAGTACAGTTTCCCGATCTGAGTTGTAGTTCAGTGAGTAGACACTATACGTGATCCACCGAAAGAGTGAACATATTTGAAAGTTGCAGGAATAGCTTTAAGGATAGGCTGTTGTAAAGACGATCTACGGTATTTTCCACCGGAAAAAATGACAGAAAATAAGAAAACACCATGGTTAAGATATGAATATTCCATTAAATTATGTGTTGTTGTAGTGTCGGTAGGGAACAGTAATGACTAAGTATTTTGATTTTGTCGTGATTTAGGGGTTGCATGGTCCTATCACTTGCAGGGTATGTTTAGATAGATACACTAGACTACAAAAGGCAAAAAATCTGAATTTGATGATTTTTTTGATTGTTCTGATTTCTTATTTTTTCTGATGTGCCCTTCAAAGCAATATAACAACCATTGTGAAAGGGAAAGGGCACTCAATCTTTACCAACAATATTGAGATTTTTGTTCAGTTGATTGATAATTGCATAGTAAACTATACCTGTGAATGGTAAAGCTTGAACTTGTTGTGTCGCCTGCCCTAAGGCAGGAAGACACATGTTGTTGTCTGTTGTTGTTGATGTCTGTTGTTGTGAAAATGGGTTAACATTTGCCTGTAATATCCTCATACTTTGATGGATTTAAACCAAACTTGGGTCACAGGTGCAACATGGCATCCCCCACTTGTTGATGAGGTCAAAGGTCACATGCCAAGGTCAATGTCATGTGAGGTGAAGTTGTAAAATAGGCTGAAAATGTAAAATTGACCTCATTTGAAAAGTTGAAGTTCAATTGGAACCAAACTGGAATCATAGGTGCAGCATGGGATCCCTCATTTGTTGATAAGGTCAAAGGACACATACCAAGGTCAAAGGTCATGTGAGGCAAGTTGTAAGATGGGCTGAAAATGTAAAATTGACCTCATTTGAAAAGTTGAAGTTCAATTGGAACCAAACTTGGTTTATGGAGTTTACATGCAAACCCCATTTGTTTATGAGGTCCAAGGTCACATATCAAGGTCAAAAGTCATGTTAGGCCTTTCATTCCCTAACCGCGACGGCAGGCGACATAAGCGGTCCGAGGACCGATGTATTTTCTGTCTATGTATCGCAAAAGAAGGACTTTATAATTAGGATTTATAATTAATATTATATATCAATAATTATTCAGTTGCTGCTGGAAACATCCTTCCAATAAGATATAGCTAGGAAATAGAGCCATGTGCGTGTCTATGCTCATCCATTAGTTGTTCTGTGGGTTCAGGCAAGTCAAGTAAGAGGTCAATATTATGAGGTGTTACTATGTTTGACAATGGACTAACAGAAATTTGGCGTTTCTGGCTTCGGCTTTAAATTGCAATCGGGATCCCGATTCTAATTACAAAATAGCTTCTTAAATGAAAAAAAAAACACACTTTTGAGCATTACCATTCACAAGTATAGTTTACCAACACAACTGTTTAAAAATCTCAAAATTTGAAATTGGAGCTCTCCAAAAAATGTGCTGTTATTGCTTATTGCTTTAAGAGTCAAAATAGGGTTCAAGGTCACAATGGGGTTAAAATGTCAGATACATCTATTCATTATAAAAATGGTCTCAAATTGTTCGTCTAATGGTACAGGACTGAAAATATACTGGTGGCACCATCTATGACATTTGTTACAAAATTGGATTGCGGAATGTGACTCGGGGGCTACAGGATCTATAGGAGGTCACTAGTCATAACACTGTAGTTCTTATATGGAACTGACAAACAAAGATCTGTAGACATACAATTATCTAGTGTGCCCAAATGAACAATTTACAACCAGTTCGAACAAAATCGGACCATTCTGTAAATTTTACCCCTGGCTGACCTTGAACTGTTATGTACATATTGTACTAAAATTATCAATCGTAGATAAGGCAAACAATAATTTTTTAAAACCAAATTAGGGAGTAGCCCAATAAATTGGTACATCTTTTAAATCACCTACATCTCCTAGTACGTTCCCATTCAAGCCTGACTTAATGCCTTTTCATTTTCTACGCTCATTTTAGCAATATCCCTACGATACCCACTGTAAAATTTGGCATCCCCGATGCGCACACCAACCCGGTCAGGGGCCAATGATCTAGCAACACTGACTTCTCATTTTTGCTACGCTCGAATAGCAAGTTGGTGCTATTATGTGCATTGAGGAAGTTTGGCAATTTTCAGGGATTATAGCTTTTTAATACCTATATACCATAATACGTTGGTTTTACGCATTTTTCTGACAAGTTTGGTTCGGTTTGCTGCTTCAGCCCATCCCATTGTTGCAAATTGCGTCCGTTTAGGTGAGTCAGAGTGTACTTTCCGCAAAAAGAGCGGCTAGTTCACGTGTATTACATGTGTCTGCCTCGGGTAGACCCCTTCGAGGAAGTCCCACATTAATCGAAGCGCGTTGTGTCGTTGGGGAGCTTAGGTGCTAGATGGTTTCCCGAGTATTTCATCTCACTTTTTCATCGGCTAACTTTGCTGTTTTTCGGGTCAACTTTCACCGCACTACTCTACCGGTGTAGGTATCGGTTACGGACACCATTTAAGGTATAGTCGGCCATCTGGGCCGAAAGGTCATAACTCGGATTTTGCATCGGAAAAACATGGTTCGCCATTTGCTTCATGTGCACCGGGGCTGTGTTTGAGCCCCCACCGTTGCCCCCGTGGACTTACGGGTATGCGGGGTCATTTATGGTCTTCCCTCACCGGGGGCCCCACTACAGTTATTACGGCCGGGCGTTACCGTTCACGGGAATACGTAGACTGGGGACTCTTTTTTCAGCGGACATTTTGGATTTCTCCGGTGGTGGATGGAATGTTTAACCGGTAGACTCATTGGTTCCGAAAAACTAAACATGGCGGTGCGCTTAACGGCAAGTTTGTTCACATGTTGCAACATGACCCGAAACCGGAAGGACGTGCTTTTCTATGGGAGGTAGGACTCAACCGCGTTTTCTTCGGTTTTACAGTTTGCGGGGGGCTCACTACCGTATGTGGCACGGCGGAAGGAGCCTTACCGTTACGGGGAATTTGTAGGCAGGGACACTTTTACGGCGGACCATTTTGATTTTTTTGCCCGGACGAATATTTTACCGCTTAAACTCATTGGTTCCGAAACCTACACATCGGCGCGGTGCCATTCCATAGAACGAAATTATCCCCTATTTCAACATCACCTCCGAACCTGGGAAGAGTACAAGTAGTTGTTTTCTATGGGAGTTAGGCTCCAGTGGGATTTTTTTCACGTTTGAGCGGGCATTACCGGTTCAACGCGGTGGTTTTGGTAGGATGGACTCAATTGTATGCTAGGCTAATTGTACTTACGAGAGATCTCCCGGTTATGGTTCATTAAAGCTCCTAAACAGACTTTTCCTTTTGTCTTCTCCAGATAGACTGGATTCGGACTCCGCGCCGGAAGCAGAAGTGGTCAAGCCAAAACCCAGACAATGTTCGACATGTGCTGACATTCTTGTCGCCTGCTGACCCGAATCCGACGTGCATTATTCACCGCCCCGTTGGCCACCGGGAGGAACAAGTGCGAATTGACGAAGACTGGTCACCGGAGCAGTGGGTAGACCTAGAAGACCGTCAGCCAAGCTGCCGGAAACAGCACGGAGAAAGAGAATCCGCAACATCACCAGGTACCCGGCAGACCAGTCCCTGTAACAGATCTCAGCGCAGGTTTCAGAGGGAATTCTTAAGGAGGGGCTCTACGGAGGCGCCTGGCGCCGATCACTCTACGGAGGATCCAGCTGAGTCACGGTCACAGGAGGCCAAACCCCTTTCCAGGGTCAAGCGCGGGCTCCACGGTATAACCCCGCAAGCGCCAATTCAAGCCGGGTTTCTACGGGGGACATAAACCGGATCAGAAACGATAAACGAAGGGAAGAAGAAATGAAGTGTCGAACGGTTTAGAAGCCTTGGGGTGGGTGGTTTAGCAGCCCGTCGCGGAGCCGCATCTGTCCGACCCGGTCCCCGGAGTCTTACCGCCCACCGTCTCCACAGCCCGCCGAGCTACCGACTCTCCACCGCCGATCACCGTACACCCGTCGTGCCGAGATCACCGCCAAGATCACCGCAAAGGTACGAGCCACTTCCGGGAGCCGAGATCATCCGCAAAGATCACGCAAGAGCAGCCCCGGGAAGCGAGATCACTGCAAAGTCACCGCAAGAGCCGCCTCCGGGAGACGAGATCACCGAAAAGATCACCGCAAGAGCGTTCCGGGAGCAGTGACCGCAGCCGGATAGTCACCGCAAGAGACGTTCCGGAAGCCGTGGCACCCGCCGGGATCACCGCAAGAGCCGTTCCGGAGGCCGGGACCGCGACGGACCACCGTATGAGCCGCTCGGGGGAAGCCGGGACCGCCGCCGGGATCACCGAAAAGAGCCGCTTCGCAGCCGCGATCCCAGGTGGATCACAGCAATAGCACGTTCTCGGAGCAGTGGTAACAGCAACTCCGGCCGGATCTCCGGAGGAGCAGTGACCAGCCGTAGCCGCAAAAGACAGTCCGACAGTTACAACCGCGACCGCCGGGCCGACCGTGACCGCCGAGTAAGCCGTTATCTTCAGGACAAGCCGTCGAAAACCAACCGACAGTACAACGGGGACGCAGTATGGAGTCGCAGTAGACGCCAAGTTAGGAGGCACACCACCACAGCACCGTCCGCATGGGATGAACTTCTCGGTCCAGTCAAGGAACCTGAACCACCGAGCTGGCCCGAAGATTGGGGGTTCATGGACGACCATCGAGACATGAACTCGCCAGCGTTCAAACCATCTTATTCACGCCGCCACCTTCCTGCTCGGACCGCCGTTCCTTAGCCGATCAAACCAGGAGGAACCTCGCACAAGGGGATCTCTCAAGGTGGCCATGAACAGGCAGGAATCTCGGAAGCAGAAGAGGATCCAGCACCTCGAGAAGATCCGAAAGTAGAGGGGAGACCGTTCTCCGTGTGACCAGAGGAGCCAAAAGCTTCAGACGACTCCTTCCGACCAGAAGCCGCTCCTTCCTGAGCCCTGCAGTGGCGGGCTCTTTTCTTACTGCAGTTCTGTAGAGAGGGGCACCCTGATCCAGTGGCCTGAATCCTCACCAGAGTGGAACGAACTGGGAGAAGCCGGCTACAGGGGAACAAGCCAGGAGAAAACCGCTGACCATACGTTCCAGGCTACTGTCCCACTTCAAGAGTTCTGCACGACCACGCCTCACAGTCAAGAAACAAGCCGGGGCCCCCTCGCGCCTACAGTGGGTGGAAACGACCCTTCAAGCGCCACCAAGAGTCGACGAGAAGTAATTCCGCCCAGCACAGTGCCAGGAGGCATGGCCCCACATGCTGTACGACACAGGGACATGGGCCAATCCGGAACGACCACCCCCCAGAGGGGGGGGTGGAGGGCGGATCAAAGAACCCCGCCAGTAAGAACGTCATCACCGAGTCGCACCTTGGAACCAGAAGCGGGACGCCGCCGAATTGGGAGGTCCCCCCCCCGGAAAGTCCCATGGCCAGGGATGGTATGCGAGTAGCGAACGCATCCCTCCTCACATTCCCCCACCTGATGAATGGATGCCTAGACCTGCCAAATCTCAGATGAGCGCAGAGAACAGACAAGTTCACTATCTATCTCCGGGACCTTCCTTCTCAGGGGGGGGGAACCATCTTTGCAGGCTAGCCCGCACCACTCGCCTACTGGCGGAAGGTAAACGCCACCAACGCTCTCAACCCCCTGAATCCGCGACAGTTCCTGGAGATGCCTATAGGACTGACTCTAGGGGGCCAGTCAAGCGCTACAGAAGGGATGTCGCTAACACGAAAGCCAAGGCAGCCCGCAAACGTTGAAGGAAAAGAAGGCGCCGGCTAGCCAAGAGGCTCCGCAGCAGCAGCAGCGACAAAACAGCACAGCCGCAGGACTTTTCGTAGTAATAGAGCACCGTCAGAAGAAGCAACAGCAGTCCAAGGGCAACAAGGGCCAAATCTCAGAAAGGAAACAAGGACAACCGACCGAAAGACGGCGGCGGGTGGTGGTTACACAACAAGGTTCCCTGGTTCGATCAGGAGGAGGGGGTGGGGGTCCGTGGCCCCACCAGAAGTGGAATGTGATATCCAGGTCTCCCCTTGCGGGGGGGGGAGCTAGGCACTTAGAACACCAGTGGAGGACGGTGAATTCGGACGAATGGGGTCCTACGCCCACAATATCCCAGGGGGATCCCAGCTCGTTTTTTGTTTTTTTTCTTCTTTTTTGAATTCACCACCCCATCACCACCGCTTCAACACACGACGAGAAGAGGACAGGACGTGTGGAAAGGCGGCAAGCACTCCAAGAGATCGAACAGCTGATCCAGAAGGCGGCGGACCTAAGGGTGGTGTCCCGTCTGCGCCGAGCTTACTCAACGTTTTTTTCTCACCACAAAAAAGTCCGGAAGAGTGGCGCCCGAATCCGCAAACTTGAAGCCGCTCAACCAGTTCATAAGGACCACGCCCCTTCAGATGGAGAGCCTAGCAGCAGTTCTCAAGGAGCTCAAACAAGGCGGTTGGGCCATCCACTCTCCACTTAAAGTATCACCTCACATTCCGATACATCCTTCACACAGGAAGTGGCCTCAGTTTCTATATCAACCTCACGTTCTACCAGTTCCAGTCTTTGCCTCCGTTCGGATTGTCGACGGCGCCCGCAAGTTCACAAGGATAGGTGCAGGTCATAGCAGAGCTCCTAGGCGAAGAGAGCCACTTCGTCTTCGTCTACCTGGACGACTGGTCTGACAGCGCCCTTTCCAGAGAAAAGCCTCCAGCAAACTCCATCGCAGAGACGTCCACATCGCTCCCACTCGGGTTTCGTGATCAACGACGCGAGTCCAACCTCAAACCGTCACAGAGCATCGACTTTCTGGGAGCGTCGCTGAATTTCAAGCAGGGAATACGTTCCTCCGAGCGCATCGCTCAGACGCAGTGCCGCCGGGATCCTCATGGAACTCAGCCCGAGCAGCACAAGCTCTCTGTGGATACGATTACGGGCACCTCATAGCCAGCATGACAACGGTGTAACGAGCTGCAGACTCCACATGCGAGTAATACAGCTGCACGTTCTATCGCGGTTCAATATATTCGACGAGATACCGGATGTCCCAAGAGATTCGAACAACCCCACACGTCAGCAGCAGGGATAGCGGTGGTTCAGCCGGGAAAATCTCGCCCGGGACGAGCCATTTATATCAAGGACCCTCTCTTTCACTCTCAGACGGACGCGCTCGAAGAGCGGCTGGGGAAGCATCACGTAGGAGACATCGCCTCTCAGGGACTTGGACAAAGAGGCTGGCAAGAACCACATCAAAAAAAAAAAAAAAGCACGTTGGAGTGTGGGCAGTCCAGGCTTGGCACTGAGACAGGCTCTCATCTAGCCAGGAAAAGTCACGTCCTTGTCAGTGCGACACATGCGCGTCGTCCCCACATTAAACAAGCAGGGAGGAAACAGGAGTCGCACCCTTTGTCTACAGACAGTCAAAGACCTGGAGTGGTGTCTCCGGCATAGGATCACTCTCTGACAGCCCGCTCACCTTCCCGGTGAAGACAACACCCTCGCAGATGCCCTATCGAGGAAGACATCCGGGAAGTTGGGACCATCGAGAGTCCGGGGGGTCGTCATTGGAGTGGCACCTCAAACCCAAGATATGCAAAGTTGTCTTCAACAAGCTGGAACACCCCCCACGTGGACCTGTTCGCAAATCACCTAAAATCCCAGATCCCGACAGGACTGTTCGTGGGCAGGGACCCAGCGGACCCTTAACCAGGACGCCAATGACAATGGAGTGGGACGTAGTCGCAGTATACGCCTTCCCTCAGATCGCCCAGTTCCTCGAGTTCTTCTCAGTCACCCAGGACAAGCAGCTGCCGCATGATTATGGGGTGCCCGAATTGCCTCGACACCGTGGTTTCCAAGACCCTTTCGGCTGCGTCGACAAACCCGTGACTACTTCCAATGAGAAGGGACTCCTGATCAGGACTCCGGGGGGTCTCCTCGAGTGGAGACTCTGAAGGCGATCAACCTGACTGCATGGCCAATTTCGTCCAGCATACAGAGAAGCAGGCCTTTCGCTCCAAACGCTGCCAGTTTGGAGGGGAGGCAACGGAGACCTTACAACAAGGAAGAACTTATTATAATTCCAGATGGTCAAGTAAGGAAACGGGGGAGGTCACCAAGTGGACCTTGCGAAGCAACTCTAAGGGAGGTCCCGCAAGACTTCCTGATGCAGGTTTTCGAAGACGGAGCCAACCCACGCACAGTCAGGAGTTGCCGAACGGCAGTTAGACAGAAGGCGTACCTTTCTTTTCTTGCTCCTCCTGTACCTTCCCGCGCTTTTTTTTTTGGTCGCATTTTTCATCCTAGTAGAGCCATCAATCTGGGGTTTGGCGGAGGCATCACAGTGTCTAACTCGCCAGCGCTTCAAGATCGCATCAAGGGAATGCTGCATCAACGCCCACCCGAACGTCCTCTAGTACCAGTATGGGACCTGCCAACAGTCCACCAGCATCTCAACAGTCCACCTTATGAGCCTCTTCACCAGGCATCTTGGACACCACCAGAAGACTCGCTTCCTGTCGCCGCAGCCTCAGGCAGAAGAGTATCGGATATCCATGATCTGTCTACCGCAGAGAATCAACTCACCTTCACAGGGAACGCCGCTCGCCTTCCCGATAAGGTTGTATTACCTACCCAAGAATCAATAGCTCGCTTACACTCCCACAGTCCGATCTCCGACCCAGAGCTCCGACAAGCTTCGGGTTCCACGATTATAGAGGGACCCTGGTGTCCAGTTAGAGCTTAATGTTTTGCCTCAGCAAGGATGCACTCAGCCCTATAGAGGGACTCACAACCAACTCTCCTCACAACTCAGAAGCCGTTTCGCCCGGCCTCCAGACGACAGTAGCAGATGGATTGTGACAGTCATAAAGGAGGGCCTAGTTAGCACGGAGGTTCGTCGGACGGGGACACACATTGGAGCTCACGACGTAAGAGCTCAGGCGGCTACTTGGGACTCCTACCGGGGAGCTTCTATCAAGATATCATGGACTCCATGGGATGGGCTTGTTCTTCTACAGTCCAACAGTTATCTCCGAGATGCCTTAGTACGCAGCGGTTCGACGGCAACTAGGATCTGTCTTCAGCGTCATCGTCATCGCCAAGACAGGCCTCCACATCTTCCAGTCGCACAAGCTCACAGAGCACTGTACCAATGAGTCGGTAAGTGAATTCTGTTATATAGGGTGGTGTTAAACCTTCTCACGGCGAAGCGAGAGACCATATCACCATCATAGCTCCGCTTGCCTTATGGCTCCAGCACTCGGATTGATTACAGGGTGACTCACAGTTTGCAATATGATGGCATTAAGTCAGGCTTTGAATGGGAGACGTTAATAGGAGATTGTAGGTGATTCCCTCTCCCCGGGGAGGAGAGTCATATCACCATAATCTCCGTATACTACCATTCAAGCCTGACGGCTTCCCCCCCCCCCCCCCCCCCCCCTCCCCACCCCCCCCCCCGACGTGGCTCACGGTGTTCGATCTCCAGACCAGTGGAGTCAACCCAGTGGAAAGAAATACCAAAAAACTGATCCAGAAGTCAGGAGTTTTGCTAGATCAATTGGCTCCTGACGTGTGCGCACTCAGGGTTGCCAAATGTACCGGGGGTTTCATTGGGATATTGCTAAAATGAGCGTGTATAGAAACTGAAAAGATTAAGTCAGCGTGAATGGTAAGTATACGGAGATTGGGTGATATGAATCTCCCCCCCCCCCCCCCCCCCCCCCCCCCCCCCCCCGGGGAGAGGGGAGGAGCGAGGAGGGAATCAATTTGTAAACGTCTTTAAGAAGAAGAAGAAATTGTGATTGCGACAAAAATCATGCATACCAAAAATGATTCCAGAAGTCAGCGTTGCTAGATCATTGGCCCCTGACGTGTGCGCCAAATCAGGGGGGGTTTGGCAAATTTTACAGTGGGTATTCATAGGGAGATTGCTAAAATGCGCGTTTAGAAAATGAAAGGCATTAAGTCAGGCTTGAAAGGTAAGTATACGGCGATTATGGTGAATGACTCTCCCCCCCGGGGAGAGGGGGAATCACTTCGTAAACGTTTAAAGAGAAAAAGTGATTGGACAAAAAATATGCATTTGCTATTTGTCATTGCACGGTGCGTATATTAATGAGCATAATTGCAGTATGACTTAGAACGTTTACCACGAGGTGGATTGATTCATTTCATGGCGAGTGTGTGTTAATTTTTGTTAGAACATGACTGCATTGTAAAACAGTGTGTTAAATAATGTTTAGGAATTAGGTTAATGTCTAGATATTTTAGTTATATATATAATATATAATAATACATATTGAATCTAATAATATATTGCTTTATAGTTTCTCGTGCATTGGCAAAAATCAATGCAATTGCTGTGAGTTTTACCATACTCATAATGGCCACAAGCCCGCATACTCATAATGCACAAGCCCTGCATACTCATAATGGCATGTGCCCCTGTAGGGGCTTGTGCCATCTATTCGTCGAAGCTAAAATAATTGCATAAAAAATTCAAAATGGGCGACATTTTGACATTTTGTACATAACTCAAGATTTAAGCCTTGTTCTTCATTGCTCGTTTGTCTATACTATGTTTTTCAGGGTCAAGGAATTAAAATTAGATCATTAGTTATGGTAGATGCGCCATGAGTTGGGGTTATAACAAACATGAGGTGGCGGTATTTTTCACAAATATGTTTTAAATGTTTGCTATTGTATCATTAGAACAACAAGTATTAGTATTCAGCTGATTTTATTTCATTTTAAAGGAATTTATCTAGCTTTTGATATGGTAGAAGATTCTTCATTGGTGTGCTATTTGTACTTTGAGTTGTCGTTTAATTTGAGTCAGTCGGGGTCAGAGAGCGTGGTGCCTACGGATGAGCGTGCCTACGAATGAGAGGCATGTGTAAAGTATAGGGTTTTTTGATATTCGGGCCTTTTGGCAGTTTTGTGTTTATATCTTTGTTAACCCATGCCATGGATTAAGATAAATAACATCTCATTTGGTTTGTTATTTATGTGAAGTTCATTTTTGACCTATACAACAGTGTAAGATCTGATGCTAATTGAAGGTAACAAATCAGACTGCCACAAAAATTTGTACTTTACATCAAAATTTCACTTTTAACCTTATATGACACTTGTGGCACCCGTTATGCACCATCCATGTTGAATATTTGTCTTCGTACATTTGTAGCTTTACCACAATATATAGTTTATAGCTCTCTCAAAAAAAATGATGGAACTTACTCTCATTTAGTGTGAAAACTTGTCCTATTTGGTAGTGTCAAGCATGTAAACACACATAGCTCCCAACCTCATGGTGTATGATCTTTATAGAATTAGGTCATGTTGACAGTTACTTTGATAAAAATTCAAATGGCCTCGTTTAAATTTTTGCAAATTATTGTCATATATGGCATAATACCTTAACTGATGGTCTAGTTGTGTTCTCTTAGCCTGAAAACATATTATAGAATTAAGAATGAAGTCTTTACAGCTTTAAATCTTGAGTTCGTACAAAAAATGTTAAATTGGCGGCGATTTTGGAATTTTGCAAATTAGCCCACACTTCCCCTAAAAATAGCTTTGGGGACCGAGATTTGGGAATCAGCTTCAAATTCCGGTATAGAAACACTGGTTTCAATTGCTTTTACTCAAAAATGCCGTCGACTGTTGCTTTTTGAAAAATGGAACCAGTCTATGCCCCTTATTTCTACAGTTCCACAAAGTTGATTTGTTAAAGTAGTTAAAGGTGCCAACAAGATGATTCACAGAGGGCACCCAAATATTGTGTCATAATAGTAATTTCTATAGATTGGACTTCTAAATAGATTCTTACCTGTTATTTGGGCTACAGAAATGTCTTACAAAGTGAGAGAAAGGTGATTTTGATTGGCTTCTATTCATGTAAAACATAGGCTGAAGTTCATTCTGCTCTATACGAAATTAGAAATTTCAACATTTGTGGACCAAAGAAACATTTCTCAAGCTTAATCCGTGAAAGCTTTAATCAGGGCAAACATTTTTAGGGACATGATATGTGAAATCTCTCGTTGCACCTTTAAACCAAAGTTTTATAATCCGGCTTTTAATATATTTTTTGGACAATTTCACAGTATATTGCAGCAAAATTGTTTCTTTGCAAATTTTTTTGGTCAATAATAGATTATTGGACGAACACACATGTAAAGTGATTGCAAATTACATCCGTAAAACTGAATATAAATCTAATATTATCACAAAAGAAGCAAAGATATAGAGCCAGTAACATTGGATTGGTGCGATAAAAAATAATATTTGTTTTTGTTCCCAAAGTACATGCCTACTGTCCAAATTGTGCTTCATGTTATATGATGGATTCACAAATTTCTTAGTTCATGTAATGCTAACACTGCACTCCTGATGCATAATCGCCATTGTAAATGTCCAGGAAAATTGATGGTGTGGTATCTCAATTTCACTGCCTACTCAATTAGTTCCCTTAAGTTTGATTTGTATTTTGGTTCATAACATCTAGATGAATCAGAATTTACCAGTATCCCCGTAATATGTTCTGGTGCATGTATTTTTGCTTGCCCGTGGTGGGAAGAAAAATCTGTGTGGCTCCTCCCCTGTCTCGAACAAACATATAGAAGTGTACCAACAAATGATGGGAAAGAAATTGGTGCAGTGAAAGAAGTTCATTACACAAAGTTTATTATGTGGAGGGGCAATGAAAATAATTAGGCCTAGTTAGCCCATTTCTTGTACCAATCAGTGAGTTTGGAAAACCTTGAGAACATAACATGATACTCAATCAACCAAATATTTATCCAAATATGACTGTTCGTCCTGTAAACCTTGTTTATGACCTGCCAGCCCGTTCTTCATATAGTATTTTAGTGCAATACTTTTCTCTCTATATTGGTTATATTTTAATAGAACGGAAACTACAAGCCATTGAAAAATCACATTCCCAATAAGGCAGCCACTCCTGATGACCTTTTGTCGAGTTTGGCAACAGAAGCTGCTCAGGAAATTCCAAGCTATCGTGGTACTGGAACAGGTTCTACCATAGGCAGTTCTAGGAGTAGTGGTGTGATAGATAGTCGAGAGTTGAGCAATCCCCAGCCAGCTTTGTCGTACAGTTTAGGACATGTGGGTGCAGGCAGTAATGCAATAGCAATGGCAGCAGCACAAGCCGTTTCTAATACCCTCCAGGTAAAGAAAACAAGACTAACCACATTGAAATTGAATGGAATGTGCTCCAAGAGAAGTACATTAAGTGGGGTGATAATTAACCTGTGAGTCTCATTTCTATTTGATTAAATATCATGTAGCATGCATGTTATTTTGGCTCATACAGCATAGATGAGAACCTTGGTGCTGCATGCATGCATCCATCCATCCATCCATCCTTCAGTTTGTCTGTCGGTCCATCTGTCCATCCATGCATCCATTAATCCACCCATCTCTTCATACAGTCTTCTAGTCCTTGATAGATATTCAGTTCATGAAACTTGGTGTAGATGTCCCATTTGGTTGGGTAGATAAGAAGTGGGGTTTAGATGACATGGGATGTTGTAGAATTTGAGGTCAAAGGGTTATATGTCAGATCATTATAAAATACTTGGACAGAAAAGGATGGGCATTTGCCAAAGTGGTTCAGAATGATGCTTGAGGAGTGGCTTATATGGTCAGAGGTCAAAAGTCATCTACAGTCTGATTAATAATTTGTTGCACAGTCACGAGGAACATCGCACCTTGTTTCGCGATGTGTAATTCGTCAAAGTATGCGCCGAACCTCTGCATAGCTTGTGAGCTTACACGAGGTGTGCGTATCTCCTGTCAAGTAATTTTAATCCCACTGTAGTACAGGGTGTCTCAGAAAGAATTACACCCTAACTATTGGTGACCATAACTTCAAAAGTGAGTATCACATTTGATAAATTTAAAAAGAATCTTAAACCACAATTATTTTTCAATATTTTAATGTAAACAGCACTCGATTCGTTTCAGTAGTTTTGAAGAAATAAGCGATTATGTAACACATGTCAATGGACACTTCCTTCCAAGTTTTGTAATAAAGTGATTCAGAAAGAACAGTCGACAAATAATCAATACTTCTTTCATTTTCTTTTTCATTTAATTTCTTTAAAACAAAATATGATAATAAATGATATTTTGCACCAGGTTCAATATAATATTGCACATACATTACAAAAGAAATACATCTTTTCTTTTTCACTTAAAAAGTTTAAGAAAAATTAAGAATTGTCAGTGACATCTTCAGTCTTTTTGACAAATTAATGTTAATACCATGGCTGTCGCCAATCCAGGCAAATTACTTTTTCATTTAATTTAAATTGCATATCATCAGGCAGCTTTCTAGGAAAGTTATGCTTTGAAATTAATATTGAAAACGAAGTAAAGTTTGATAGTCAACTTGGTTGTGCATTATAAACGATTAAAGAACGGTTTCAACCACCAAATGTTCACCTTTTCTGTTTGCTAAAAATTTATTCAGATGTGTAGATTTTCCGTTTTGATAAAATGCTTTCAAGATTTGTATATCCAGCATGCCAACAAATACAGTTTCGGCATATCTGAAAAATCACAAATGCCCTTGTATGGGCGACAACGTGACCAACCATATTGTCTAGGCCAGTTCGTATATAACACGCGTATAGAGTAAAAACCCCGCGGAATTTTGAATGTCACTCAAATCATGCCATTATTATGAAATGTTGAATCCACCATCTTATTGAAAATAAGATGTCTAATTTGAATAAAAACTTATGTGAATAACCATTTTTAAGTTTATCCACATGTTAAGGAGTGGTTAAACGCTCAATCAATCTATGCAGTGCCACCCTTAGTTCAACTACATATTCACATTTTCTACAGATTTTATTGGTGTGTTTTCTAATAAAGATGATCATTAAGAGATCATTCTTGTATTTTACCATGTTTGTTTTTCTTGTTGGATTTTTGTGAAATTGTCACGGTAATTGTTTGTTACTATAAGAAAACGAACAAAATGGCATTGAACTCACAAAATAGTAAACAAGGCCGATTCTTTGGGGAACGGAAGACAGCGTGGAATGATAACCAAGTAAGCAGCAGTAGTTAAAATCATAAATCTGCATTATTGTGAGCAAAACTTGGAAGGAAGAGGAGTGTCAATCGACATGTGTTACATAAGCACTTATTCTTCAAAGACTCTGAACCGAATCGAGTGATTGTGTACATTAAAATGTTAAAAAGTAATGTGTGTTTAGATTCTTTTTAAATTTCTCAAAAGTTTCTGTACTTACTTTTGACGTTATGGTTCGCCTATAGTTAGGGTAATTCTTTCTGAGACCCTGTTAGTTATTGAGATCTGTTTAAAAATGCCATTGATTGCACAGAAGGTTGCGGGCATAGCCAAGTGCTTGGATTGACCATTGGGGAGTAGGTCATATGGGTGTGTTTGAGGATGAGGTCAAAGGTGCATATAAGATCTTTTGAGGTCATTGTTGAAAAGTACTGTTGCTTCCAGAAAAGAGACTTATCACATAAAATAGACTTCGAATGATCATTTATCAGTGGCGTAACTTGTGGATGTGGCGCCCGGGGCAAGATGTTTACGTGGCACCCCTCTAGAAGTTAGCTGGGAGCAATAACGGGTGAATTCAGGGGCCCTTAATGTGGTCCCTGGCAAAGCCCTTGCGGGGTCCAGGGGGCGGAGCCACGAGAAAAAGCTCTTGGGTTTTAGCACATCGGAGTGCCTTCAAAGAGCTCTCAGTTCAGTACCTGATGAACTATAATGCCCTACGGGGTCCAGGGGCGGAGCCCCCGGACGCCTCGGGTTTTTAGCCTGTTTGAGTTCGTTGGAGATCTCTCAGTTATCTCATATCTAAAATTGAAGCAGATAACATCTGCCCCCGAGTGGGAGTCCAGGGGCAGAGCCCCCGGAAGCTTCTCGGGTGTAACATGTTTAAGTGCCTTCATAGAGCTCTCAGTTATCTCATTATCTGGAATTACTCATGGACATAGGAGATAAGATTACCCACAATACTCGAGCTTCAAAGAGCCTATCACATTGCCTCCTTTTGTTATCCCCCTGGCTATGAAGTAGAAGGGGGATTATGCTATCAGTCAAGGCGGCTTCCAACACAATCTTGTGTACGCGATAACATGAGACCCATAGTTATGGTGATGTAACTGGTGGGTGGATCGGACTGCCATGCCCATCATCTGATTGGATTATGTGCGTGGCATATGCTATTTAGGTAACCTAATTTGCATAATTAATGAGTTAATTGGGATAATCTGTGAACGGCGATAACATGAGACCCAGAAGGGCTATGTGATTTACCTTGGTGGGTGGGATCGGACTGTCATGCCCTTCATCTGATTGGATTATGGGCGTTGCATATGATAATTAGGTACCTAATTAGCTGCATATTAATTAGTTAATTTGGGGTATTTTTACCCAAAACGAGACCCTAAGGGTTATGGTGAAGGTAACTATGGTGGGGGATCGGATGCCATGCCTTGCATCTGATTAGATTATGGGCGTGGCATATTCGACTTAGTAGCTTAATTTGCATAATTATGAGTTCATTTTGGGTATTTTTAACCAACAAGCTTGTGAGCAAACTATCGGAAGATCCATAAGTCCGATTTTTGATGAACTTGGTGTAGGGGTGGGGACTCATGTACTCTCGGGCTGATTAGGTTTGTGGAGCAATGATATGCTTTAAATACTCATTTGAATATTTATGGGCTAAATTAGGGGTATTTTCACCCAAAACTTTTTTTTGTGCAACCAACTATCTGAAGATCCATAAGTCCGATTTTGATAACTTGATTGAGGGGTGGTGAATCATGTACTCTACGCGCTGATTAGGTTTCGGTGGGTTGTCCTGGTTTTAAAGGGGGTTGTCCGGGTGTTAGGGGGGGGTCCGGGGTTTTAAGGGGCGTTGTTTGGCTTTAAGGGGTGGTTGTCCGGGTTTAGGGGGTTTGTCCATCTTAAGGGGGTTGTTGGGTTTAAGGGAGATTGTTGGGGTTAAGGTGGGTTGTCCGGGTTTAAATGGGGTTGTCCGGTTTAAGGGGGGTTGTCTGGACTAAGGGGATTGTTTGGGTTTAGAGGTGGGTTGTCCGGTTTAAAG
The DNA here is from genome assembly GCA_023653785.1 of Ophioderma brevispina. NCBI lineage: Eukaryota > Metazoa > Echinodermata > Ophiuroidea > Amphilepidida > Ophiodermatidae > Ophioderma > Ophioderma brevispina. Next base: position 22,707 of record JAMKCH010056499.1, read on the forward strand.
GGGTTGTCGGGTTTAAGCCGGGTTTCGACTGTTGATGCGAATGTTTTTTTTCTGTTTTATCAGAGGACATTTAAAGCATTTTTTTCAAAATGCAACCTTTTTCCAACTTTTTCTAATGTAGTGATGTATTTTGAATGGAATGGGTGCAAGAAGGGTAATGCCCTATGCTATCACAAGCAATATATAATTAACAGTCTGAATCCAAATTAGCACATTGTTAGGGTGGGGGTAAGATTGTCTGACATGTTTAAAAGGATGCCTTAATAAAAAGTGGGGATAAATAAAAATGTGTGGGGTCAGACCCAACTGCCAGCTATGATTATGATCTTGTGCAGGCTTTAAGTTCACTCTCAGACACTTAACTTTTCGGAGAAGACAACCCCTGTAACAACTTGGAAGTTCGGAACAGTTTAAACAAGATGGCAACCGTTGAGATGACGTCTCCTTTCGTCGTCGCATCGAGAAACTCCTGGATATTCATGTATATTGCATGCATTTCTTGTTCTCTTGTTACGTGTACCTTGCCTTACTGTTGAGAAATATCAAGAATCCGGCGATGAGTCTCAAATCTTTAATAGGGGGGGGGGGGGGGGGGGGGGGGGGGGGGGGGGGGGGGGGGGTGGGGGGGGGGGTGTCAATAATTTAATCACCAGGTCAGATGTTTGCCTTCTTACTACGAAATAAAAAAGTGTATTCCTCTTTTGAACAAATTGGAGAAAGCTTTGTGAAAATGGTGAGTTTTTCGTTAAGTGACCCCCCCAAGAAAATGTAAGGTGTGTAATAAAAATCCACACCTAAGGACAATTTTTAGGTGTGCAATGGCTTGCGATCTCGTCACTCGCCTCAAAGACAAGGCCTGGACAAAAGGTACAGCAGGTCGAGATTGAACCTACATTGAATTGGTATATAGCTGACCACTGTTTGTGTGGATTACAATTATAAAATGACTAAAATAAAAATTTAAAAATAGCAACATTGGTTGGTACATGTCGAGCCCCAAACTATCTGTTTAACAAATTGGAGAAAGCTTTGTGAAAATGGTGAGTTTCTGTGAAGGGCCAAGAGAATGTAAGTGTGTAATAAATTCCGCTGTGAAAACACCTAAGGAACATTTTAGGTGTGCAATGGCTTGCGATCGCACTCGCACATCAAAAGACAAGCGGCCTGGGACCAAAAGGGTACGCAGGTAGAGATTGAACTACCAATTGATTGGTATATACGGACCCACTGATGTGTGGAGTCTACAATTAGAAAATGACTAAAATAAAAATCTTAAAATAGCACATGTTGGTATATTAAAGCGAGCACCCAACTATATGTGAACAAATTGGAGAAGAAAGAAAGTTGTGAAATGGCTGAGTTTCTGTGAATGACAAGAGACACGGTACCGTGTGTAATAATCCCACAACTAAGGACAATTTTTAGGTGCGTGCACTGCCGCGTGCGATCGCACTCGCCACATAAAAAGACAAGGCCTGGGAAAAAAGTGTTACAGCAGTCGAGATTGAACATACAATTGAATTGTAATAGCTACCACTGTTTGTGTGGATTTACATTATAAATACTAAAAAAAAATCTTAAAATAGCACATTTGTTTGGTAAAGCGAGCACCACACTAATAGAAAAAGCACTCAAGTAATGCTTGTAATGGGGCCATTACGTGACCTTTTGCACAGGGTAAACGAGTGAAAAAACCACTCTAAAGAAATCGAAAAGTGACTGAAAAAACAACCCATATACCCCAAATTTTATATCTTTTTTACTCATAGATGGATGTTGAAAAAAAAACACCCTCTATACTCCATCTCATCTCAAGTTGACAGTGATTTAAATCTCTTTATAAATCATATTAATTTACTTCATTTTAAAATTGTTAGTTTTAGAAACCCATTCAAACAACTTATTGTGTTGATTCTCAAGTTTTTCAGTAGTACCGTGATGTACAGTGATACGGTAAATGAAGCATGCCTGCCAGTCTTGCTCACCTTGCTGAAAAATGTACTACAGAAATTGACAGTTTTGCTGACATGCAAAATTTATGATGCTAATTCTAGGTATGTTGGTACTCATTTTGATATCAATGGAAAGAGGAGACCATAGCTATCCATTGGTACCAAAACCAAGTATCTGTGATATTCCTGTGTTGTACTAGGCATGTTGGTACTTCTCTCCTAGAGGAGGTTGGTTGCCTCCCCCATCCATCACTTTGGAATTAATCTGTATCTTATCTATACCCCGGTGGATGCTTGTTTTTGCACGAAAAAGGAGCACAAAATGTATATTGACATATACATTAAATAATTTGGCACCAAAAAAGGGTTTTAGCAAGGCGACAAAAAAAAAATGAAGGGGGTGGTAACTCCTTTTGGTAGACATGGGTTAATATGTCATTTTCTGGAATTTTCGTGGCCATTTTGAAAAATGCCCTTAGTGAGAGTTACTCACATTTTCCAGAGGTTGGACAAAAAAAATCTTGTTCAGCATCCTTAAAAATATAATGCCAACTGGTGATCTTATAACCATCTAACCATGGATTTGTTCGCTCAATGACTGAATTATGCTGCCCCTGTATGGCACCCTGGGCTTACTGTTCATGAAGATCTCGCTCTCGAACGGACCCAGAAAAGAGCATGCAGGATCATCGTTGGCAAAGGAAAAATAAATTATCTTGAATCTTGAATCAAAGGCCACACTACTTATCATGAAGCTCTTGAGCTGTGCAACCTTCAGGCTTTACATGATAGACGTGAGCAGCTTTGTCCGAGTTCCTTCAACTCTCTTCTTGAGTGTGAGTACTTCAACAGTTGGGTGCTACCTAGGAGGGGCACCATACATGGTAGAGTATTACGAAACTCAGACAAATTTGCCCTGCCAAAATTTAGAACAGTTTGTTAAAAACAAAGTCCACTGCTGTTCATGGCTAAATTGTACAATGACCAAAGCTGTTAATGTATTTTCTATGAATTTTTTTACATTCAATTTCACTATTTTTTAAATTCTTTTTATGTGAATTTATGTTCTTGTGATTGCATTAGTGATTTAAATTGCATCGGTGTTTAAATGGTATGTGTGAGTGTGTTAGGAGCGAGTGTGTGAATGTGGTTGATGGTTATGGGTAAGAGTGAAGATTAAAAGAATAAAATGAAATAAAACATACAATTAGCTGATGTTAAACAACCAAACATGATTCCTGTGTAGGCTAATCACTTCAAAAAAGTGCATCAAGAGATTTCAAGGCATCCACAAATTATGTCATATGTATTAATTTCACACAGATTAGACACTCAATAGATTTCTTACATTGGGAAAACAAAAAGTGATTTTTTTTATTTGAATATTAAATATGAGCTGAATTAATTATTTGCTACAATACAAATTTCAAAATGTTTATACCAAAGAAATAATTCTCAGCTTAATCATTATAGATGGGAATATTTTTTATGGAAAGCTTTACATCAGTGAAAAAAAAACACAGGGCTTTCAATTTTTTAAGCAACACCTGATATGTGAAATCTTGTTACACCTTTAAAACCAGGCAGTGTTCTGTGTATTGATATAAGGTACAGTCCATGATTATACACACCCAGGTTTGTTAGATTTATTAAATAACGACCCCTGAAAGACCTATAGTTATAAATTGATCAGTTTTCAGTGACCATTTTTAATAGTATATTTATTATACATGCTTGCCGATATCATCTCGACATCATGTCAAGATATGGCTTATAGGGACATAATTATGTTGACGTTAAAGCATATCGACACAGTCTTACTCTCAGTTCAGTGAGAAGGTGACTAATGGGACCACTGTAAGGTGGTCCCTCTAATTGAAGGCACCAACATTGGTAATCCACAGTGCTTAGCTAAGATCCAGAGGGTGTTTTGAGTCAATCCCACAATGCACCAGTTTTGCGAATTTTTCACCTCAATAGGGTCATGTGATCACATAAAAATCCTATTCTTAATACATAAAAATCCTGACTTTAACGCTTATTTTAGCCCTCAAAGCGTTAGTACTTAAGGAATTTTTTGCATGATTATGAAATGTCTTGTGGTTCTAAACCTTTTGGAATACTTTTATCCCTAAGTACTGACATGTGTTTAGTACAGTACAGTATAGGAACATTGCTATGCATCATGGGATTGATTCAAAACACCCTCTGGCTAAGATCGGTACCCATAGTGTCTCCAGAATACACCATTATCAGGATACTTTCCTTCAATGCCATATATGCCTGGCAAAGAGAGCATGTACTCTGAATTCCTCAGTATCAATGACACAGGAGGAGAGTTAGTGAACACGCAAACACCAGGAGTGACCACAGGGTACATCCCACATGCTTCACACTCAAGCTGAAATGTGACAGTGTAGTTAATTTTGGTTGGATAATAAGAGCTTAATTATTTTTTATCAATAATGCAATTTTACAGATGCAGCAAGGAAGAAGAACAGCCAGTTTAAAAGCAAGTTATGAAGCTTTGAAATCACATGGGTTCAGTTTAAATATGGGAAGAGAATTCAATCAAGGTTCATCTGGCAACACCAGCAATGTTGGATCTGGGGCAACAACTTCTACTGAAACTACTCGGCACCAAAGGTCAAGAAGGTAAAGAAGACATTTCTAAATAAACTTTTATTTATGATAAAGATAATTCTTGTAATTTTCTAGAAATAGCTAGACATTTATTCTCAAAGCAGTGTAATCTTGTGTTGAAAGTTAATATCTTCTAGTTAACCATAGATTTTAATATAAATAAAGGTGGTGGCAGGCAAGAAATCCCAAATTTAGACATCACAAATCACCATCTGTCATCCATAGACAGAATTTCAGAAGCAGCTGAGACAAATTGGTGTTATAAAGCAATTTTTAAATGTTAGCAATTTTTTGTCACCTGCACAGGGATCACTTTGTCCACTATTGTAGTGTTGATGTCTGTTGTGAAAAGGGTTAACATATGCCTGTAATATCCGCATACTTCAATAGATTTAAACCAAACTTGGTTTATAGGTGCAACATGAGATCCTGCATTTGTTGATGAGGTCAAAGGTCACGTCAAGTGAGGTCAAAGGTCACGTCAAGTGAGGTCAAGTTGTAAGAAAAGTTGGCTGACAATGTAAAATTGACTTATTTAAAAGTTCAATTGGAACCAAACTTGGTTTATGGATATTACATGCAAACTCTCATTTGTTTATGAGGTCAAAGGTTACATGTCAAGGCCAAAGGTCATACGAAGCCTATCATTCACAAACTGCAACGGCAGGCGACACTAGTAGTCAGAGGACCGTGATGTATTATTTCTCATTCCAAAACCGTTGGTACTGACATTCCAGAACCATTGGCACTGAAAAATCAACTCCACGGTATAGGTTATTTCTGAATTTTTATGTATGAATAACAGACGAGGATGAGGTCGTATGTGGGTTGGGAGCAACCATGACTGACCCACATCAATCAGTTTGTGGTTTTGTGTCTGTATTGCTGTAATCTATTTTGATTAATTTTGGTGAGGTGCTATAGTGAAAGAGGCTTGGCTGCCATTGTCATTGCCCGGGATGGGAGGCAACCACACATACGATGACAAGATAGCGATTGTCTTCATTTGTTAGGCCAAGTTTCTTCTACGGTATCCGGCGTAACCAGTACGACCTGTCCCAGGGCCGAAGTTGTCAGCGGCTAATCCGTACCCCCATCAGTTTTATTTTAAAAATTTAATGAGGGTAGATGGTATGGTAGAAATAACTAGATACCGCGGGGTTGTATTTTACAAAATATGAATATCTATGCCCATGACCCCGCTGCCTAGTTTCCTTGACATTCAACCTAATGAACTTTTTATAATTTGGCCATGTAGCTTGGAACTTTGACCACTAGGTTGTCATAATGCTCATCTGTGTTCACCAAGTTGAGGCTTCAGGGCCTTGCCATTTGAGTGTTAGGTGTCACAATAGCTTTTTATCTATTGGCCCCAGTAGCTTGTGACCTTTGACCTATGGGGTCAAGGTTGTCATGTACATATATGTTCCACGGCACACACATTCACCAAGTTTGAGCTTGAGAGTTCTTGTCATTTAAGTGCTAGATGTGATGATAGCTTCCTTATATATATTGGCCCCAGTAGCTTGTGACCTTTGACCTCTGTCAAAGGTAACAGGTTTGAGCTTCAGGGCAATTGCCTTTTGAGTACTGGAAGCGCCAATAACTTTTATATATATTGGACTCTGTAGCTTGTGACCTTTGACCTCTGGGGTCAGGGTTATTATATTGCACATCTGTTCAATGGTACTTCTGTCCAGCAAGATTAGGGCTTCAGGGCCCTTGATGTGGTAATTGCTTTTTTTTATATACATCAACCTCTGTAGGTCATGACCTTCAGCCTCTGGGGTCGAGGTTTTCAAAAATCATATCTAAGGTTGAGCTTCAGAGCCCTTGTTATTCAGTAGTGCTAATAGTTTTTGCTTTTTTTGCATGTCTATGTATATATGCTATGTGTATGTGTGTTCCAGTTTGGTTAGTTTTTTGTTTTTCAGGTCGTCTTCAAAAAGTTGAAGTCCGATTTAAACCAGACTTGGGGTTAAGTTGCGATAGGTGTTCCTTCATATGTGGATGATGTCAAAGGTCATCTGAGGTCATGTTCCATACTGGCATCTTGCCAGGGGAATGATGCAAGTTTGCTTGCTGTATTATTGTGGGCCGCCGCCAGCATAGCTGGCAGGACCACTTTGCAATCCGTTGTGCGTGTGTTGTATGTGTGTGTGTGTGTGTATTGTATGTATGTGTGTATGTGTCACTAAAATGTTAAGTTTTTTATGGAGCGGCCCACAGCTTATATTCTTTGAATATAGTGAGCGCGAAAGCCGAGAACTGCCAAATTCTAGTTATATATTGCTATCAGTATCTCATGACCATTGCCTGCTGGGATTGAGGTTGTCATATTGCACATGCGTTCAACGATACATTTGTCCACCAGATTTGTGCTTCGTGGCCATTGCCATTTATACGGAGCCCCGGAAATGACATGTTAGAAATACTTTTTTCGAAAATTATCTCGAGATAATAAAATTACCCTGATATAAGATCTCCAGATAATAAAATAAGCTCCAGATCGTCGGGTGTATTACATAGTGACGGATGTTAAACAAAATACAAATTTGTTTTCGAGAAAATCGCATTTGAAAAATCGCGAACTTGAAAGTGTCGGTAAACATACCCATATACGATTCAAACGATCAAATCCGAAACGAAACGAACAATTGATAATTTATTTTAGCTAATATTCATGAATTCTTAGTTGATAAAATGTATGTAATTCATTGGAAAAGTTACTCATCTTGGTATGAGAAATGAGAAATAACTTTAGTTGATATACTATCATTTGTAAAGCATCATAATGAGTGATTATAACAAAAATACTATAGTCTTAGGCATTTGACAAAAATTGTTATTGAAAGTGAAACTACAGGCAAAGTTTACAGGAAGACAGATTAGGGAACAAACTAAGAGATTGAAGAAGTTAGGAGTTACTCTCAATTAAAGTGCGAGTAAAAAGATTCACAGACAGATTGACAAACTCCCTATATGCACATACACATGCAGCATAATCCATTAGGTGGTCTTTCCGAGTAAAATCTGGACAACTTAAAATAATATAACTAATATAACAGCAAATGTTTGCTGTTCCTTGGAAGTTAAAAGAGCAAATAAACAGGTTTTCTATAATAACAAATATTGATTTAAAAGTTATTGCCATTAAAATTTGGCATATTTTGCGGTTCTGGGCAAGCTAAAAATCACATTAATACATTGTAAGGTCATAAAGTTTACATAAGCCTACTCCATGATTGGCTATTGATAAGCCTACATCACTTGAAGTCCATATCAAGTGAAAATGAATTAAAACTCGGATTAGTGTGGTATATTTTCGTGGAGTTCACTTCATAATAATTAATTACATTAAGTATGACAATGAAGTAACCATTTACCACTGTACTCAAAACTTGTATTTTCTAAGGATTTTCTGCCAGAAATTCCCCTACAATTCAGTTCAATGCATCATTATTTTTTTTTGCAACCTATATCTCACCTACTACAAAAATGGAAGATCTTCTCGAGTACAGGTATTTCCCCATACGTCATACGGTTGACAACAACATTTGACCAATCACAGCGCAGCTTTGAATACAATCCGCAAGTTTTATGCAAATCAACAGCAGGATTTGTTATTCTTGTTACGGGGCACCGCTCAGATAAGTTTACCCGGGATTTTTAAGAAGAAATTTGACACGTAATAAAAGTTGTTCTACTGTGTCCATCGTGATTTGCTGGATGTTTAATATCATAATACATATCGTTAATTCTGGAAAACGATATGTTGCTGTCCAGATAATCCAAGTATCTGGCTATTTTTCCACGTGCATTTTGTGAGCGACGTGACAGTCACAGACGTCAGACTACACCACCATGACACTGTCAGCCATGTCAGGACCATGGTCTGATGGTCATCATGGTAAATGCATGAATTTGAATGAATGCCTCGATCGATAGCATTGTCAGAATCATGGAATATATTACAAAATTCATTCTGGCCACACGAGTACATCAGAAGCAAATTCGTCTTCTGCATACAGCGGATATGTGATTCACTTCGTAGTTTAAACTTTAAAGGTGAGTGTGGCTGCGGGTCTGACAGTGACAATGACGTGTAACTGTAACTACAATCATGATCATGATCTTGATGATGTCGCGTCGTCTGTCAGTCTTGGGAACTTTTTTAGGCCTAATCATAAATAACCGTGTATGCCGTGTTCACCATAAAGATTACACCAACCATTATTATGATTATAATTAAACCTACTTTTTAACCTAAATTTATATGGAAACCCTAGCCTAGCCTAAGGTCAACTTTATGACTTAAACCCAACCCACTCTGTCAACAATGATACGTCCATGACAGTACCCCTACTTAGTAGAGTAGTAATCAACCCTGGGCCTGGTCACTTTTTCCATGCACTCGCGTGGATTTTTCCTTTCAGCTTTCGGACCTACGTTATTTCTGTTCAGAGGGCCTAATTATAACTTGTAACTTAGGCCAATTAAAATGACATCATCGAGATTTGAAATCACTAGTAGTAGTAACGTCAGAGAGGTCATGCATGCCATGGGTTTGATTTGGGAATCCCCAGCCCAGTTCACGCAATCATGCATTTTATAATGGCGTAAATACTGTCAGGGTCAGACTATTAGTCAGCTGTTTGGGGCGCGGCCCGAGGGTGTGTTGATTCTCATCTTGTTTTGTTTAAAAGTAGTATTATTAATTAAATCTGCTGACTTGAGGTGTACACTCATGCACTTCATCTTTCGAACGTTATGGGGCCCAGCCCACGGCATGCATTCGCGCCACTGCTTGACTGTGTTTACTTTTCCAAATCTCAGGTTCTAAAAGCATCTTCGTGCATTGCTGCAAGCATGCAAAGCCGTTGTGGGAGTACACTACAGCGAAGGCGGTGCTACGCGGTCATGGGTGGCATGCATGGGCCGTTTCTCAGCACTAAAAGCACCCATCCCTCGAGTAAATAACGGTTAAACTTGGCAAGGCGAGTTTGAGGCCTGGTTACGAGATGTAATTCGCAATGAATTTTCATCCAATGCAGTGGTGTTGTAATTTGTATTACTGTTCTGTTACCTAGCGACCCATGGTTACCTGGGTTGATAATATAGGAATGTGTTACTAGCAACTGCCCTTGTTGTTTTGCATTCTCAACAATCATGCTCTCGCATTTTTCAGTTTAACGCTGGCCATCCGAATAAAATATATCCTGTTCAGGGCCCATCTTTATTCAAAATTTGAATTCTGTAGTCTTGAAACGTCTCAAAAGCGAGTATTGATGAGAGTATGGACACACACGCGGAGGTCTTGTGAGATATCAATGACCGCAGTTAGGTGCGTATATTTATGGTACAAAAGATTTGATTGGTACGCGCATCAAAATAAGTATGAATATGCTCGTTGCTACTTCAATCCTCTCTTAGTGATCGACATACAACGTCGCAACTTGCATCAACAAGGAAAGTTACGTCAACTTCACAGGCTGACCAACGAGTAGACTTGACATGGTGGTATTCAGGAACACCGCCTAATTCCACACATCACAACTGACGAAGTGCAATGCGTAAGATGAACAAAAACGGGTACTCGTTACAGCTTGCTAACAGGAACAGAGACATGGCGGATTGGCCATGACCAATATGTACACATATGGCCGTTGAGTGTTACAATCAGTCAGCCAGCGGATCCTACGAGCTACTTTCCATGGTAATCCACGGCTCACAGTAAAAACACTGTCTATGCTCCAACAGAGTAAGCTAGTGAAACAGACAAGGACACCTTTTATGACACTCTGAAAGAACACCTTGAGGACTGTAAAGAGGCATGATATCCATCATAATCGGTGATTCAATGCAGAATGACAAGGATAGCCACCTGTCTGACCCAGTAGTTGTTGGTCTCACTGTTACCATGAGGAAACTAACACCAATGGTGAGAGCTTGTTTCACTCTTTCAAGAGTACCAGCTAAGCCAGCTCATGCAAGATTCCCCCAACCAAGCCGCCGTCTATGGACCTGGATGCACCCAAATGGTTCCAAATCCCAGCTGGCCCATCATAGTAAATGGCAAATGGGTGAATTCTCTCCGTACTGCCGAGAGCCTACAATACTGTGGAGCTTGATTCTGATCACAGAATACCAGCATCCTCACCCCCCCCCCCCACCACCCACCCAAAAGAAAACCCGCCCCCCCCCCCCCCCCCCCAAAAAAAATCAAAGCCACCTAGAACATCTAAAGGTACAGCCTGCAGCAGACCAAAGTTTGACGGAAGAAGCTAAAAATCCTTCTTCCAAACACCATTCAGATCGAACTTCCATAGGTTTCAGATCTTCAAGAACTAGACTCATCTGTGTCAATCACTGAAAGGTACAACCTAATTGAGGAACCTTGCAGCCTCAGCCAAAGAAGTGGTTGGCAAATGCCGCCCCTGGGGAATGCCTAGCTGGGTGTCGAGAAAACCTACGGCTTATACAGGGCGAGACAAGGCAGAGAATTCCTCATTGATAGACCCAACCATTCAAGGAATGCCTGGCGGAATCTCAATGCAAGGCTGATGAATCGTATAAATCTAATGAACTGGCGCAAACTCAACAAACAGATGGATGAATTGAAAGTTGCAGATGAGAAGGGTGAATGTAATACAAGCTTGGAAAATTAATTCACGAAATCTCTGTCAGATAGAAGATCTTCCCCCAAGTCCAGAAAAAGGGATGTCAGCCCCATCAGTGAAAAAGAACTTCTTGAATGAGTTGCGGCATACATTAGCTCTCTACTCAACAACGATAAATGGTCCACCAACTCTGACCTACCTCTCCTGCTGATCAGGACCTTCCAATATGCCAAGACCCACCATCCTTCGAAGAAACCAGAAAGACAATTCAAGGAATGAAAACAACAGGCGCTGGGGTGGACAGTGCAATAACATCAGAAGCACTCCGATTGGTGTGTCGGTAATGCCTGCAGGTCATCCCACAATTGTGCGTTGAGTTTTTCACCACTCTTACACCCCCAACAGTGGATCACTAACATCATTGTTCCTTTGGCCTAAGAACGGAGACCTCAGCTGCATGAATATTACAGAGATTAAAAAAACCTTTGGATGTCAGTGGCAGGCAAAAGTCACACAAAATCCTGTAACAAGAATCAACGAGAGCATGTTGATCCTATCCTAAGATCCAACCAACTGGTTTTTATCGCCCAGGTAGAAGCTGTGGCACACAGGTTCACATCCTAAGGAAATCATGGAGGCTATTTTCATAGTTATCAACTCCCACTCACCATCACCTTCATCGATTTAAGAAGCCTTGACTCGATCAACAGGAGGTCATTTCTCGGTTCTCCGGCACTATGGTATCCCAAACAGGTTGGTAAAAGCCATAGGCGTTCTCTACACAATTCCAAAATCGCTTTATGGTATATGGAATAATCTCGGAGCCTTTCCTCGTTTCAACAGGGTACTGCAGGGAGATGTATTAGCTCCTTTATTTTTCATTTGCTGATAGACTACTTGCTGCAAAAAGCAACTAACGACAGATTCCGGATTAGCACATCCACTTCATTCCAGGATGTATTCAGCCAAAGTCTTAAACGACCTAGATTTCGCTCTACTGGAGTCTTCAATCCCTCGAGCTCAGGCCAGTTATCAAGAACAGCAGCGCAGCTGAAAGAATTGGCCTTATCATCAGTGTTCCAAAGACAGAGTACATGAACTACTCCACTGTAACCACTTCCACTGCTTAAAGTTTTATGCGAGTGCATCACCAATGTCCGATTTCAGATATCTTGGTTGTATGATGGCTTCCAGTTCTAAAGAACCTTAACAACCGAAAACCCTTGCCTGGGCACATTTTGGAAGTTGGAGCGCATAATGGAGAAGTCAAGTTACCAATCAAAATGAAAGTAATGCCTCCTCAACACACATGCGTGAAGTATTTTTGTATGGCTGCGAAACTAGGGTGCTGACAACTTGGAGAGTAGGTCCAATTCTTTTGCGACATGTTGCTACAGAATCATGCTGAACGTCACGCGCATTGATCGTGTCCTCAAATGCCAAAATCTCATGCTCTACAGGTACTGAGCCTCGGATAAACCGAGTAAGACTGAGACAGCTAACTTTTCTTGGTCTATTCAATTATGCCAGAGGGAGAGCCTAGAAGGTTATATGCTTTCTACACACCACACTGGCAAGAAGAAGCCAGGCCTACAGAGAACATCATATCAATCTCCTAGCAAAAGCTCTTGGGGACACAACCACAATTTTGCAACCAAAGGCTATCTCCAACTTTGGCCCAAACAGAATGACTGGAGGAAATCTTGCTATCAGCCTGCTGCGCAGTCCGATTGATGATGATGATGACAAAATGTTGGGGTTCTGGGGACGAGGCCATATAGCGATCGGACCATGGGCCCTTACCATTTCCTAATGACATTTGACAAATCTTCTTCTTAGCGTATCCTCATTGGGTAATGGCTTGTGGTGGTGTCAGATTAATTCTACTGAGTAAGCTGATCCAGGGCCGCCTGTAGCCGGACGCTCCTAGCCTGCCCCTTTTGAGATTGGGGATGGATTCGGAACAGTCCGGGGTTTACCCCTACTCTTATTCGACCTGACTTTGATGTACATATCCGTTGTGACTCTCTGTCCACGGAACTGATGGCTTAACGTCCCTCCGAAGGACTGGATGCCTTTCATGATTCATTTGCCGCCAATTCCAAGTGAACCATGGAGAAGAGCGTATTCTGTATTTATTAATACTCCTCACAGATTAATTCCAGAATTGGGCACCCGAAAAAATCCCCGCAAATATCCCCCGAGATCTAACCCGGATTTTTTTTTAATTTGGCTAGGCCCACACTCTCCATTTGACAAATGAAGAAATGGATTCCTTTGTTTTTATTCCTTTTCACTATGGGCAGGGGGGGTAGGACACGATCGCTCGATTTGGGCATTGGGGATTTTCAAACGGTATTTTGGGGGAACTGCTACGTACGTTTACTATGGCAGTCTCGGTCCCCGTGACATTAAAAATCATCTCTTAAACCTTTGTTCACAAGACTTCGTAATATCATTATAAATTAAGAAAAAATATTGATTCAAATCCTCGGTGTTTAGTGGGATTAACCCCGCTGGCAAAATAGTGATTTCCAATAACGGTCATTTAGATTTCAATATTCGTGACCATCCTAGTCTTTAGTCAAGTCTGTGTGTAACTGTTCGATAGGCGTCAGAGCGCCCTCCTACCATTTAAGTCTTGAAACAACACACCCGGAGTTGATGCGTTTTTATTTGCTGTTGCTGTTAGGTTGGCATGTCCTACCCCCCCCTGCTATGGGGCATTGTTTTCTATTGAATGTATGAAGTGTGGGTAGGTTTTGAAGAATGGGTGTTGTGGTGTGTCTGTCGTGTTGTCTGTCTTTGTGTCTGTCTGTGTCGGACCTTTAGGCATGTTGTGCTAATTTTTGCTATGGTTTGTAATATATAATTTAAGTTTACGAATGACAAATTTAACAAATATATTTTCTAAATGGGCATATTTCTTTATCCAGTGATAAAAACATGGTAATTCTTGTGCCATTTTCTATCATAATGAATATAAAGGGTCTGGTAAGAATGTTGTCTTTGAATGATATCCCAATTTATAGGCTACTGTATCATTGATGCTCTGTTTTATGGGGCCTTATAATCAGTTAAGCATATTTTGTATGCTTATACATGAGAGTATCTGTAATCATCTTGGCATCATTTTGAATTTATTTTTACACATTTGTTGCTTAAAAGTAAATGACTACCAATCTGATCATACCTTCATAGTTAGTTATTTCTAGCGAAATATTTGAAGTGCTGCCTTTTCCATAGAAAGGATGGGCATTCCTCAAAGTTGCTTAGAATGCTCCTTGAGGGTGGGTCCCTTTGGGCATCCATAAAAAGGCCAATTTCGGTTTATATGTGTGGAAAAATACTTCATTCCCAGAAAAAATGTAGTTTTACCCATCGTTGCTTATATGGATCTTTTAGGTGAGTCACATTAACCCTCAGAGATAAGGGCAGAGGTCCTTTAGGGCCTTTGGTTGAAAAAATGTTCAGAATATAGCTTCCGTCCGTATGCAGGAGTCACTGAAGCTTTGAACCTACCCTCAGCTATACCTTCTGCACCTGAGCTGATTAATCCTAATTAATCCTAAGGGTCAGGATTATCACACAAGTTATCACAGAACATATTGGCAAAAGTTTCACCCTTTGGCAAATGTGAATAGAAAAGGCAGCACCTTTCCAATCATCTCCGTAGGTAAGCTTCAACTTGGTTCCGTTTTCATGTGTCAGGGACAGGCAGGCTTCACCATGTTCAATCATTCATAACAACAGCCGTTGGTCTCAAAAAGCAAAGGCTTAGTCTTAGTTTAGAAAAGCGTCAAATTTACGGCTATCATGCAGTGGTAGTACGTCTTACACACCACTAAATCATTAAAAAAATCACATAAACAATATTACCAGACTGAGCACTCGATCGGGTATGATGTGGTATCGATAACATAAATTCTTGGCTTTCCAAAACCATCCCACCCCCTCTCCGATTTTCGGCATTTTAATGATCAGTTCCACACCCTTCTTACCTATAACTCTTTCCAAATAAAGGGCATTTGTGATCCACAACCTCGTCCCCTCGCTTAACTAAAAAAAGGTGAGATTTTTACACATCTGAAACTGTTGCCTTAGTAATCACATGTGTACCTAAATCTATGTGCAATTCATTCGTATCGTAGAAATTTGCAATTTTGTATTTTCTGTCCCATAAACGACAAAAATTACCAGCACAGTGGCCTATGGGGACTGTGGGAACAGCAAATTGCTCATAACACCAAACTGCAAGATTGGGATGAACTCAAATTTTGTGAATAAGCTTTTCTCAAGGATATCTAATGAACAATGAATAAAACAGAAGGGGCTGAAATCACGAAATGCACCTTTAAATAAGGGAAACAGTCCCTGCGAAACGTTGAAACTTCTTCGCCAAAAAAATTCACCTTTACTCTCATGGGCACAGCCATATTGAATAATTATTTTCATGATGTATGCTTCGGCGAGAGTTCTGGTTTCCGACAATTTTATCAGGGGCGGATCCAGGATTTGAAAAACGTCAAAATTACCGGGGGGCTGAAAGGGTGAAACTTGTCAAAATGGGCTGATTTTGCAAGATTTTGCAGAATTACCGGGAGGCGCGCGCCCCCTCCGCCCCCTCCCTAGATCCGCGCCTGTTTATGATCACTGTGTGTTCGTGTTTGTCATACAAAAAAGATGAGTATTGACCAAAGTTATGTCCAGGAATAACAAATCGTGTCATTTAAAGGTTACTATCAGTGGCGTAACCAGACCT
Organism: Ophioderma brevispina; assembly: GCA_023653785.1. NCBI lineage: Eukaryota > Metazoa > Echinodermata > Ophiuroidea > Amphilepidida > Ophiodermatidae > Ophioderma > Ophioderma brevispina. Next base: position 38,684 of record JAMKCH010056499.1, read on the forward strand.
TTGCAAATGGGGGGGCAGAAGAGGTGCCAAGGCATTTTTTGAGGGGGCTAGTTTGGGTCCTTCTCCATAGACACTGTACAAAAGGTCAGCTCATTTGGGGGGGCTGGCGGGGGGGGGGGGGGGCGAGGGTTCCGTTTGGGGGGCTTGCGCCCCCCCTGGCCCCCCGCTGGTTACGCCACTGGTTACTATATTGGAAAATGCTCTTGGAATGCATGCAAAGGTATGTTACCGCATACTCTAATGGAAAAAAATTGGGGCAGTGCTGCAGTGAATTATTTGACCTCCAGTGGGTAATGTCAGCAATGTGTAATAAACAAATCTATGAAATATTTTTGTCAGGCAAACTGTTAAAGCTGCTGCAATAGCCCAAGCAGCTCAAGAAAAACAACAACAGCAGCAGCAACAACAACAGCAACAGCAACAACAGCAGCAGCAACAACAACAGCAACAGCAACAACAGCAGCAGCAGCAGCAACAACAACAACAAGCCCAGACACAAGCACAAGCCCAGCAAGAGACTTCTCAATCAGTAGGAGAGCTTCAACCAGGGGGTGCTACAGCTGAAGAAAGTGCTACAGCAACATCAAGTGTAGAATGGACATATGACCCCAATGAGCCTCGCTACTGTCTATGTAATCAAGTGTCATATGGCGAGATGGTTGGTTGTGATAATCCAAATGTAAGTACAAACTCTATTTGATGTTTTCCAGTTACCCTGGTCTACACACTACAATCAAAACAAAGAATTTCACAGTTACATCCTACATAGTATATCCAGTCAATATTTTTACATTTACTATTTCAGCAAGCTTTAATAGCAATATTTATTTCATTGGAATTGATTAATTTTAAGTAAGATTATCACAGTCTCCTAAACACCACTAACTTGCTTATAGTATTATAGTAATCTATAGAAAAATTGGCAACTTTGAGCATGTTTCTTTCACATTTAAAACTCACAGAGGAAATTCAGCTATAGGGCCATTCTCCAATAAAGTGTTCAAGCTTGGTATCTGAAATTACCAAATATCAACATTAAGGGAATCCTAAAAAATCATTGAAAAACGTAAAATATATATTTTTTTAAAACACAGAACAATGCATTGGTGATTTTAAAAAAATACCTGATTTTTTAGCATAATTGCCTAAACTTAACCTCCTTTAACTGTATTTTAACAAACTAACAAACAAAATCACCTAAAAACATTGATGAATTTCAAACAGAATCTTTGCATTATAGTGTAAATACCCTGCAATTGATAAGACCGAAAGTAATAAGGACAAAATCGGATATTTTAGTCTTCACTGTCCATACGGACACTTGCTATAACATGTAATTGAATGGAGATTCATGTCTTTTAACACTATTGCTTGCTTCCTTTTCTGTCAATTTTTCAGTTGGGAAAATATACCTTATGTATGAGTCCTACATCCTTTTCCTCACTTTTAATCTATTCCTTCAAATTTCAAATATGTTCACACTTTCAGGTGAATCACTGATAGTGTCTTTATTGTGAAAATTATGAGCACTGAGTAAATTGCCTCAAATTTACTGTCCAAATGCCATTTACTTAGAGAAAACATACCAGTCTTCCATGATAATCAGGAAATTATGTATGTTTTTTTTTTTGCACCTACAACAATATATGGTCGATTCCAACAAAAAGTTGACACTGCGTGTCCAGACATATAACTCAATAATATTATTTGTTCAGCTTTTGTTTTTGTGTTCTACTTATGAGCCTTGATGAGATGTTTCATGCCATATATAACAAAGCACTTTTCTACAAAAATTTGGTACCAGAGGAACCAAAAACATGTAACTTTTAGCCATATTTTTAAAGTTTCTTACTGAATTATGCTCACATCTTCACTATTAATACAAAGGAGTCATTTGATTGAGTCAACATTGATTTTTTTTAATGAAAGGCATGTACGCCAAGACTGTTTGTGGAAATTTTCACCTACTAACGTATCTTTTAAGATTTTTGGTGAAACTTTTTGGTGTGGTAAATTTTGATGTTACCTACGAATGTTTTTTTCACAAAACCAGTTACCTGTTAAAAGATACATCACTAAGTATATGCTCTAAAGAATTTTTAATATGCTCACTACTGAAATACATTGCATTCAAACATCGTTCTGCTTGAGTTGAGCTGCCAGAAATTAAAAAAATGACAAAAAAAGCTGGGTTTGGTTAAAAAAGATATTACTAAATAGTAGTAAAACCTAAGTTTTAAATCTGGTTTTGTCCCTGCTGACAGGGGTGGCCAAATTCACCTCACATTCACAGCAATACTGCTGTGTGAGGATTTGTTAATAATAATCTACCAAAAAAAACGTTCAACGTAAAAAGCCACCAAGTTTTAAAAAGAGTACGAGCCGTATAAAGTTAATAAATGTTAAGAGAGCACCAAGTATACTCAAGTGCGTCTGCCCCATTGGCAAACTTGGTCCCATTTCTTCCATTCCTAATTTCTTTGTTGAGAACGTTTGTGACATTTCATTAAAGGAACCATAATCATTAGACCAAATTGTTGATTTAAATAAATCCAACTGCATTTGTTCTTAAGGTTATATTGGCAGTTTGAGTTTGGAATTAGTATTCCTATTTCTTGTGTAAAGGGCGTCTTGTTCTGACTTGAATACTTTTCAAATTTATATTTCTTAGTTGCGTTTGTTTTCTTGCTTGATGTCTTGTTGTTGGAGATGTATTCAATACGGAATAAAGCCCAATCTCCTTGTAACATCAATTGTCTTCCCGACGGATCTGCAGTCGACTGTTCTATAGAAGGTATGTTGGTTATGAGTTCTGTGATAGTCTAACTCACGTATGTTTCTGGGTATTGTACCAGTCTTTCTGTGAGATACCCTACAGGAAGGGTACTAAAGACCATAGGAAGGTCCCGCTGCTCTGGTTGTCTCACGTATGAAGGGGGTTGTTTTGAACCCGGTGTAGAAGTAATTAGAGTCCGGCGTACTCATAGTCTGGGAACAATGGTGAACAATAGGGCAATCGATTCAGTTGACTCTTTACGCAACATTAGTTTCACGCTTTATTCCGTTATCGTCTATGGAGCCCCGGACTGTGGCTCCCGCCGGACTATATCTGCTTTCACACCGGTGTCATAAACTACAGTGTCCATGTGACTGAGTGTCCTCCCACCCATCTGCCTATTGTGTTTTCCATTGAGTGCTGTACGAATCACTTGTTTCCAAATGGCCTCGTCTACAAGGTTACGGTTTATTCCGTACATGTTGCTATGGTAGCTAGGACACTCTCTCATGGGGGACACTCAGTTTCTTTACACCGGCATTATTGCATTAGCACCTCTAGCATGAAAACTATAAATTATATTTGGGTTGTTTGGAGGTTGATGGTGGGAAAAATGATATTTTCTTTTGCATTGTAGAAGAAATGGGACCAAGTTTGCCAATGGGGCAGACGCACTTGAGTATACTTGGTGCTCTCTTAACATTTATTAACTTTATACGGCTCGTACTCTTTTTAAAACTTGGTGGCTTTTTACGTTGAACGTTTTTTTTGGTAGATTTCCTTTATTTTTGTGAACATCAAATAGCTATCAAAATTTGAGATTTTATATAAATTTATTATAGTTGGAAAATAAAACTTTTAGTGTTTTTTGACATTAATATTTCCTTCAGTTACTGAGATATTCAGATTTTAAAGTTTCGGCAATTTTAGGCCTTTTTCACAAAAAAGATACTAATTAAAAAGGGCATAATTGTGGAAGTGTATTTTTCCCGTTTTGTGATAATACAATGGTATTTTACATTTTAAAAGCAAAGAATGAGTTACTGCTTGCATTTAGTAAAAAGGACGTATTTTACCACAGGACATGTGGAACTCTAAGGAAACCGAATGTTAATTTCTCGATCAGCGTAGAAAATAAAGATGCATAGTCAGAATCCTTTAAATCCCTGGCAAAAAGCCATAAAAAGACACCGGAAAAACCCCCAAACCAGGCTGAAAATAACTAAAAAATACTAAATTGGCAAGCCAACAGTGCGCAATTCCTGTTTTGTTTTGTAAAAATTTTTTTTTCGTTTTGTTGTTTTTTTGTTTTTTTTTAAAATTTTGTTTTTTGTGTTTTTTTTTATGTTTTTAGTTTTTTTCTGTTTTTTAAAAAATGAACATTATGTCTGAAGGAGGTAAAATTACAAAACGAGGCCAAAGCAGAATTTTCACAATACCATATAGCATTTTGGCATTAAAATTCGAAATCCATTATATGAATACCTTAAAATCTTACGTGATTGTACGCAACCCGATCTAGCCAGAGAACATATTTGTCATATACTTATTGTAAAACAGAATACCGTCTACACAGGACTCACTAACATTTATGCTGGACTGTGTGAACTAGATGAACCGGTCACCTGTTCCGAGGTTATTGTCCGATGAACTTAAATGAAAATTCAAGAAAAAATCAGGTCCGTGCATGCTACTAAAATTCTACGTTAGACTATGAATATTAACTTCATTTCAACTAAAAAGAATGCTGCACCAACTGAGACTTGACTACATGGTCTAGCAACATTAATTAATAGATCGAAAATGGTAGGCTCGCCCGGACGCGAACGCAGAACACCAAAATAAAAATAATACTTCCGTATCTTGACACAGTGGGCCATAAATGCAGCTTAGACGCATTCGGGCGAATTGATTCCCTTGAAACCAGTCGAGAAATTTCACGAAATTTAGATGTCTGTATTAGAATCGATAGTTTTCATATGGGCTCTGACAATTGCATGCATACATTGAAGGTGTGCTTGTATGGCCGCAACTTTTGTCCAGGAGCCAAACTAGTTTTTTACTATTCTTGTTTTCCTTATAAATTTTAACTAGGTTGTCTTTGGTATGAAAGAAATTTACTGATGCAGTTTTTTGCACAAGAATAGACGCTTGAGTTTATTTTACCCTGTGATTTTATTTTAATTTGCGTTCAAAGTGGAGAAATCACCGGATTAATTTTTTAATAATGTGTTTTTTTTAAAGGTGTTTTTGTTATTTTATTCATTTTTAGATATATTTTTTTACGAAATACTTCAAAGACCAAATATCTCGTCTTATGAATATTTCATTTTTTAAAACTCGACAACTGACAAACATATGTTCTCAATGGTCAGGGTGCCCCGTTAAGACTACAAATACAGAGAATGATCACCAGAAACTGAATCATACATAATTTTACATATGCCGAAAGTGGTGGGCCACAGGCGGAACGAACTGACACAACTCCGACCACAAAAGTAAAATCAATGCCACGCCTACCGCTAGACGCGTGCCACGGAGGAAGCTTGTAACATAAGACCGCCGAATCGTTGTATATGATAGTGAGGATTCATTTTCTGTGTATGAAGTCATTATTTGCAATGTAGAGTAAAATGGCACATCATGAGGATAAAAAGAAACGTACTAAATTTGGTCAATATATTAGTACTAAGGATGTAGGTCGGTGAGACCGTTTTTAAGTTTCACATTTTGACTAATAATCGCTATTACATGACGTTTGAAAGCTTTCTAACTCGTTCCGTTGTCTAAATTCAGATCTTGCCCATGAAATGTACCAACTTACTTCTGAGCGGTTGATACATGCTGAGCTATGGTATTACGAGTAGTTAGCGGTCGTTAACAATACTCCCACCTAGTGGTTTTATACGTCAAACACGCGTCAAACAAATGCACAGTTTGTTTTGACAAATACTCACGATGTGTGTACGCTTGTATCATGGATGTTCTAATGCTTTTTTGCTGTTTTTTTTAACCACTGGTGGACAAATTACCAGTGTATTTAATAAGAAAGATTTGGAACTGTTTGAAAATATAGATGAATTATACTTCCATTCATAAACTTTAAAGGCCAAAGGTGAATGTAAGTAAAGACAATGATCTTACTCTCGTCTAATTTTAATGTCTGAAAGTCAGGGCAACCGCCGGACTCAGAAAACCGACAACAAGTAAAATCAATACACGTCAACGCTTAGACCGCTCGGCCACGAAGGAAGCTTATTGCATGTAACGCAAATTGTTGGATTAGATAGTAAGTGATGGTTCCGTAGGATGTTGAACAAAGAATCCGTTAAACGTTCATTTTCTTTGCCAGAGGAATTATCTTCAATATTATCCTAAAGGCAACAATGGGATAACTAGAAATTATGTATTAAGTTTGGCTACTATCCATTTCGTAAAAAGGCTGTAGGGTCTGTGAGACCCACTGTGAAGAGTTTCGCAAACTTGCCATTAATAATCGTTATAAGTGACAGTTTGAAAAGTATTATAAGTCATCGTTTCGTTTTCATTCATATGTGAACACATGAAATGTGTCCAATTACTTTTTTGTTGAAATACATGCTCTGGTTGTGTATGCGAGCGGTTTAGGGATTAGTGATGAATTGACACCTAGTGCTATTTCTCGTCAAACACGCGTCAAAACAAAGGGAAGTTGTTTCTGTTATATACTCACGTGTGGGCGTTTGTATCTTGCCTTGTTTAATGTTTTTTGCTGTTGTTTGGGGTTTTTTTAGTTGTTATTTTTAAAACTGCTGGAACACACTACCTGTGTCTTAATAATAGCACTTAAAAAGCGCTACAACAAAGTATCTAAGGCTGTACAAATCACACAAAACACCGAAAAAATACAGTTTCTTAAATCATAAATTAAAGAAATACATAAAATATAAAGTAATGAGTTTAACATTTGTTGAACAAAGATATGACTGGATGCCTTTCCTGACATCAATGTTGCTGGATGGCCACATTAGCTCTCCAGAGCTGCTGCCCTGGTATTTACAGAATAGGTAGATAATGATACCCCTTTATAGCTACTACAGCTAATGATGCTGCATTTTTTAAAAATTGAGATATCAAATCAACCAAAAAGGGGTGTATTCAGAAGTAGGTTTTAGGTACCCAAATGTTACCTTCAAAAACTATTTGATTTGGCAAAGTTTACAAAACAACACTATTTGTGGCTATGTCTATATTGGTATGTAATGTGTGTCCATTGTATTTGCTCTCAAATCAAATGAAAATGGAAGTTGTTGACGTACCTTCATAAGCGCTATACAAAATAGAATTGATTGTATTTTGTAAAAATGTGTATAAAATTAGACAAATTTCCTGTTATTTGAAACCAAAAAACTGATTTGCAGAAGATAAAGGAGGGTAAAAGTACTTTAAAATATTAAAGTTTCTGTTTGATAATATGTTGTGTCAAAAGGGGTATCTGTAGCCTTATTCATTATGGTTACTTATGAATACAATGTACAATTATGGAGAGGAGTATTGCTTCCTGATCTGTACAATACTGTATGGTGCTTTAGAATAACGCTCGGGGCATTTTCCCAACAGGGATACAATATCACCAAAACTCTTTGTGGCAGCCCAGGAACAAATATTTAAGAAAGCAAACTGGGAAGAAAAAGGGATTAATATTAATGGAAAGAAACTAAACCACCTACAATTTGCTGCTGATATTGTTATTTGATTCACGCCACTAAATAACTCCCCATAGACTTGTGTTCAAAATGACCTCTTTTTCTTGGCTTTAAAGTGACTAGTTATCATGATTTCAAAACTGGATTTTTTTGGGGAAAATTAGGACCATACCTCTTCTACAAAAATGAAAAATCAAATGATGAAGGCTGATTTTTTTTGAGCTACAGAGCATGAAAGACATACCCATGCCTACTTTGAAATATTACTAGAGGTGAGAATTGCAGTTTCCCCAAAAGCCTCAGAAATTATACAAAAATTGCACAGACAAAATCTTTACCACTCAAATGGTTTGTTACTTGTCCAAATATTAATGATTAATTTATATTTTCATTTAAAGACTCAACTTATCAATATATATGACTCCTCATTTAGGGAAAGGATCACATTTGAGATGCCAACACTGTTTTGGCTCTGAGCGTGATGTCGGATGGTACACCTAGCTTATTTAGTGGTGTGGTTCCTATTATCTCAGACTGCAGAGAACTAGAAGAAATGATCGTAGATCTTGATAGGGAGAGCAAAAAAAGTAGGATTGAAGATGAATATGATAAAAACAAAGGTCATGTTTAATATGCATGCTGCCATCAAAGAAATCAAAATAGGAACTTAAACACTGGAACGAGTACATAAATATATCTATTGAAGACAGGAAATCTGGCCAGATGGAAACCCAAATCAGGAAATCAAGAGGAAAGTAAAAGCAGGGTGGGCAGCTTTCAGCAGACACAAAGAGATCTTCTCATGGAAAAGAAAATACCAATGTGCTTGAAAAGAAAACTCTTCAATAAGTGTGTTTTTCCAGCCATCACTTATGGAATAATAATTATAATAAATGCATTTATATGGTGCTCTACAGAGAACACAGCACCTTGCAACAAATATTTAAAATACAAAATCACTATACAACATGACATGCAGCATAATAAGGAAAACTAACAAATCTGAAGTTAACAAAATTTTAAACATCAGGAAATATATGTTTTCAGGAACTGTTTAAAGACACTGGTGGAAGGTGCCTCTCTAATATTAACAGGAAGCTTGTTTCACAGCCTAGGACCAATTATGTTAAATGATCCATCACCAAATCAACACTTTGTAAGAGGAATAACAAGCCATGTAACACCATCAGAAATACTAACCAACACATACAAAGTTAGACCATCAGTAAGGTATGATGGAACCTGTCCATGAAGAGACTTAAACAAATAAGGATTTTGTATCTGATACATTCCTTAACAGGCAACCAATGAGGAGTGGTCAAAAGTTATGAAGAACTCTGGTCATGACCGCATGCTGACACCAAGCACACAGCTTTATTTTACAAGCACTGGAGCCTTTTGAGATCCATTTCATTAGCGCCATATAGTAACGAGTTGGCATAGTCAATGCAATCAATCGGTATAAGAAAAAAAAATGTTGCAGCACATTTATTTGGGACATCAGAAATCCTTGTTTGTTGGAATCGACCATATACTAAAAAAAATTTCCCCTACCCTTACCACATGCAGATTATAGCTATGTTTGTTTTTGTTTTGTTTTTTTAATATCAGCAACTTCTTCTGTCTACTTGGCCATTGGCATTCCAAATCATCAAAGATTTTGACAGAATTGCAGTAATCTTCACAGGCATGCATACAAGCCTATTGTCTGCACAGAGTCTTAACTTAGAGAAAAGTTTCAATCTCTGAATTCCATTCTGATTCAAATTTTCTTTAAAGGACTACAGTTAATCTTTGTTCATTAATTCATTGCAAGGGGTTATTATGAATGTCAATGGCCATGCCCAGAAGGAACAATTCTCCATTTACAACAATATGAGCAGACATGAATAAAAACTTTTATTTGGGGAATGTGATTGACTTGGAGTATATATAATTTCTATCTTTACTGTCATACCTTTTTTTTTTCCTAGTGTCCGATAGAGTGGTTCCACTATGGCTGTGTGGGCATAACAAACCCACCCAAGGGTAAATGGTACTGTCCTCAATGTGCTGCTGCAATGAAACGAAGAGAGAAGAAAGACCCACTGTCTAAGAGATGATTCGTGTTGCAGAAGTTTACTTTACTTAATTCCTTTTAGGGGATGAGGTGGCCGATCTTTTGAAGCGGAACATTACTGTCTAAGAATAAATATTTAATGTCCAGCATTAACAGAGCCAAGTTTTGTGAAAACTGAATCTACTTTGTGATGCAGGGCCTCAAATTTAGCACAAGCCCAATGCCCATTTGTTTTTATGTGTCAGGCAAGTTTTAAGCTGTTTAAGCAGTTGGAACGTGAATGATTAAAACGTAGAAACTAGGCAAAGCTAGCTTGTGGGCAAGTTGTTGAAATTTAAGCACAAGGCCTGGTGTGATTTTGTATAAAAGCAATCGTAAAACCTACAGACTCTTGAATGAAGAGTGCTTCTGCATGGACATCTCAGGATTTCTCTTGGCTTTTATTTTTAGTACAGATTATCTGTGTAACATAGGAGAATCCAGAGTGACGATGTTATACTTCTGTTTTCAAGGGGATACTGCTCTGTGTATGCATCTTGTTAATAATATACATATATAAATAAACTAGTGAATTTGGTTATCATATTTCACTAATGTCACATACAAATGATTAACCAGTTTAAAGGCTTTTTATGCAAATTAGATTGTTCTCACATTTATTAATTAGACCAAATTACAAGTTCACCTGTGTAATTTTAAACCAATAAAGGACCTCAAAAGTTAACACTAATATTTGGATTGCTAATATAGTTTAACCACAAGCCCACTGTTTTTCCTGCCAAATTAAGGATGATGACGCATAACTGTATTGTTCTCAATTGCTCAATTTCAAGACAGACTTGGGTCAGCAGGATCACTGAACCAGGCTTCATATGGGGCTGTACCACTATTAGTGTTATAGAGCAACGGGAACTATTGTAGGTGTGTAAATGTACTCATCCGAATAATAACAGTATGTAGATTGTCTGTGTTACTCCATGTTATTCAGTTCTGACCATTATTACTTGTAGAGTACAATGATGGGACAGGATCTATTATTACATAGCACTGCATGGCCAATGTTACATTTGTGGTTTGGATCACACACTTTCAGAACCAAAGTGTTTAGTCAATTGTTTCCATTGCCAACATTACTATACTTTCAACCACTCCTGCAGTGGGTAGTCTTTGGCCACCACCAGAGCCGTATGCAGAATTTATTTTTTATTTTTTTTTGGGGAGGGGGGCGGCAGATGTCCAAAGGGAACCTTTTTTTAAAACAGTGGACTTTTTTTGGTAAAATGGACCCTAAACCATGCCCCCCCCCCATGGACTTTTTTTTGAATAGTTTTTAATCACCAAAAAGTGGACCTCCCCCCCCCCCCACTACAAGCATTCAGCGTCAAGTTGGATGTATGTATGGATTGATGTTGCTATCAACCAAAAAGGTCAACCTTTAAAGTTAAATTGATGGCAACCACATTTATTCTATGAAATAAAGCCACGAAAGACAAGAACTGAAAAGTCTAGTCTTCTACTACAGCAATCTCTGTAGGACTGTATGTAGGATTTGTGATTTTTTGCAAAGACTATTACTTAATTCCTTCAAATCCACTGTGATGTGTTCTTCTTGCTTTAAACTCTGTGCGAAAGCAGGCAAGACTTGTCCTTCAAGAACTGTAAGTTGTTGATCAATAGCATTGTGTTATTGGATGGTGTGTAGTCTTTGTCTTTGCTGTTTGCTCAAAATGATTTTACGTGTTAAAAATGTCCATGTAATTCAATCTTCACTCGCATAAATGAAATTTTATTTTTGTACTTATCCAATTGAATGGTTAAGTATCTGGGCTGCCTCTGTTGCTGAATCTGTGCTGTGGGCAAGGCAATCTAGGACTTGCCAAATTATGTCATCATCGGCATTGCACACTGTTCCACAGCCTTAATGGTTGAAGTTACTCATTACAAAGGGGAAGAGACCTCAGAACAATAATGGAGACAAAGCATACTGCATAAGGTGGATGTTTACCTACTAGAGATATTACTAGGAGTGGTCTCTTAAAATGGATAAAAGTAGGCTCGAAGGTGACAGCGCTGGTGTTCAACCAATGAAATATTCCTATAGGACGTCTAACCGAACATCTCCTTTTGCTCTGGACGGATACGTAATGAGAAGTTCCCAATTTCAAAGTCAGCCAGAGCCAGATTCTTTACTTGGGTATCCACATTAAAGCCTAAGGTAATTTAAAATTTTTATTTATACAGGGCAGTCCCAATTTAAAAAATTCTGATAACATAAAAAGCACTTTTCTTAGGCTTCTAGAGAATTTTAGTTTTGTCATAGGACATTACAAACTGATAGTAGAGTATGTAATCCAGCTTGATTTGGGATGCCAAAATGAATTGTATTGGCTAACTTGCCAATTGGGATGACGAGTTTTGCATTTCAAAATGGCCACCAGTTTTCATTATATTTTTTCTTATATCCTTTGAATTGTGAGCAATGTAGAGAATAAAAATGGTGGCAATGCCATGTTGTGATAAAAGGGATTCCATTAAAAAACCAATATATTATAGTGTGATTTTTATTCCTGTCGTAAACGCATATTGTTGATGGTACGAAACACATCTGGAGGGGATGTGTTGAGATCAAACTAAAAAGCCGTATTAACAGCTGCAATGCGCAACTTGTTAAGGAGGAATAGATGCTTAAACCAATTTATCATGAACTTCTTGTATCGAACCCCCAACAAAAAATGAAGGCTTCATCAGATTCAATGATAGATTGTCGTTAAGTTTGAGACACGCTATCGATTACTTTGTTTGGAGACAAACAACGAAGGATAAAGTGTCATGAAAATCGAGCCGGGCTGCTGGGTGAACTCTTAATCTGAGGCGGATTAGGCCACGTAAATATTTGCCGTCATTATGAGTGACCAAAACTTTTAGTACCTATATGATTGGACAAAAAATAAAAGACGTTCAAAAATTATTTCTGGAACAAGACGAATAAATGTAAACCCGCGTAAAAAGGCCCCCTTAAACATATCAGATTTTCTAATATTCCTATGACAAAATACTAATGAAGGAAATGCATGCAAGCAGTTGTTGATATCTCAAAAACATACTGGAAAAATAATATTGAATAATTTGAACTTCTAATGTGGGTGTAAAAATGTGGAGGATTCGATAGTGCATAACTTCCTCTGCGCATAATGACAAATAACATTTGACGATAATAATTAACTTATCCTATCATTTTCTATGTTTGATGCTCAGTTTGTCAGTTGATTGGTGGAATTTATTCAGGGGCATTTTTGTCTTGGCTATTATGTCTTCGTGAGAACGGGACATTTTTTTTAATTATGGCCTTAAGTGATCTGACATCGTCACAGATTTAGAATTCTATGAATTAGTGGGGTAAGCATGTAACCTCTCAGAACGAATGTAGTCGTCGACACGCCCCACAAAACTTTTAATGAACTGACAGGGAATAAAAAATCCTACTATAATTGTTGTTATTCGGTTTAGCCTGGCCATCATCTTGATTTCAAAATGGTCGCCATGCTGTTCATACTTTGTCCTATATCTTGGCTTTTAAGCCACTAGAAATTAAAATGATGATGCCAAGGAATCCATTATAATCAGGCGCAGATCCAGGAGGGGGTGGGCCGGCGCTGCCCCCGGTAATTCCCTGCAAAATCATCCCATTTGGAAGCTTTTTGGACAAGTTTCAGCCTTTCAGCCCCCGGAATTTAGACTTGTTCAAATCCTGGATCCGCCACTGATAAATCACTCCTCCATTTTAATAACTAGCTATTTATTTGGTTATAGACGGCCGCAAAGGACCAAAATATGATTTTGACGGCGTTGTTTGTTACAAAGGTCCCACCTAGTGGATTCATACACCCATGGGATGTAACATCAACGTAGGGTTGCTGGCCTTCTACATTTTTATATTATTAGGTAAAAATGGCCAAAAACGGTCAAAATTGTCCACAAATAGATACATCCAGTCAAATGGCCTTCCCTTTCTCCTTCAAATAATCTATCAGATCATGTCATTTACTATCAAGGAGTCATATTTTAGTGAATATAATGGAAGCCATTCAAAATTTTTAAATTTTTGGGTGCAAAATGGCCAAAAAAAGGTAAAATTGTCGCACAATGGTAAATAATAATCAAAATGCACTCCTTTCTTAAAAAATCAATCAAACATGTCGCCTTTACCTTCAAAGGAGTCATCATTTGAAAGTGAATATAATGGAGAGGCCATTTTATAAATTTTGGGTCAAATGACCAAAAAGGTCAATTGTCCAAAATTAGGTAATCAGTCAAAAAAAAAAAAAGAAAAAAAAAAAAAAAAAAAAAAAAAAGAAAAATTTTTTATTTTTTTTACGTTTTTCTTTTTTTATTTAAATTAGAACATTTCAATTCACCTTCAAAGGAGTAATATTTAACTAAAACAAAAAAACACCATAAAATTAAAAATATTTTTGGGCTAAAATTATCCAAAAAGATCAAAATTGTTCCCAAAATGGATACCCCAGTCCATATACCTTCGTTTTCACAAAAAAATCAAGCAACATTTTCGTTCTCCAGGAACGTCAATATGTAGCTTTAGTGCTTGTCATTCTATTTTTTCCATATTTTGGATCACAATGACCAAAATAAAGTCAAAATTGTTCCACAACTGGTTAAATCACTTACATCCAAAGTGTCATAAATAAGTGAATAGAAAAGTTAGTTGGCTTAATTGACAACTCTGGGTTGAATGGCCAAATCCATTTTATGGCCCTCCTTTAAAGTAGGTCATATAAGTTGTTTTGCCTTTTCATCAAGTAAAAAGGTAACAAGCCATTTAACTTTACAGATTTTCTGAGTCAAACGTGGAATAATAGACGAAATCCATCCAAAACTGATCAAAAATTAAAATGGTGAAATAGCGAAACGTATCACTTTGTCCTACTCTAACATTATGTCTTCTTTTTGCACATAGGTAAATGATAGGTCAAACTGTATATATGCTCATTACATTCCCACGGGATATCCTTAAGTAACATGGTAAATAGGCGGCTAGCCAGTTAGAGATTTCGGAGTCGAAATGGACAAGAAAGGTTAGATTTTCCCCAAAATTTATTAAATCAAATCCGACTAAAATGGGACCTAATTGCCCCGCCCCCCAAAGCGTGTGACTTTGTCCATATTTTAATTATGACCACCCCTGTGATTTATATATATTTCTATTGAATATTAAATAGTTATTAGGGGCCAGGGTGTTTATTTTCTAGATCTCGGATGTTTAAGTTTAAATGGGCAAAATTACCTGACATTTATAATCATCTAAATTACTTTTTTTATGATTTTTTAACTACATCGTAAATATTGTACGTATGGTTTCTTATGCTAATACATTAGAATCGCCGATATGAATAAAAAAAATCAATAATCAAACGATTATCATAATGTGCTTTGAAATTATTATCCCACATTCTATGAACCAAATTACTACCACATGTATAATCAGTTTTATAGGCTTGAAGTTGATTATGCCTTTATATTTGCCCTCTATAATCTGTTCTATTTGGAATTGTTAATAATTCATTCGCAACCCCGAGAATTTCCCCTCTGGGCTATTCACTAAGGCTTTTTTAAGTTTAGTATTATGTGTTACAGTGATCTATCAAGGTCTAAGCGTAGGCGGCTCTCGTTGATCACAGCCCTAGTGTTAGGGTTGGGCAAGTACTTACAACTTTTTTTTAATCGTGTGGATTCTATGGCCATTTGGCTCCTAAAAAGAATCTAGCAAGCTTTTTCACTGAAATAAAGGCTTGGGTTGGTTCTAGGATTTTAGTTTTGGTACATAGTCAATGATATATTTAGGTTAAATTAGTCATTTGCACTAGTTGCCACATACAATCTAATGACAACTATGTACCATGCACATGTCAGGTATATTGCCTCCCTTTGTAAACCACTAGGGTTTCGCAAAATAACCAAGTTCAGCGGGCGTGTAGTCACTCAATTAGCACAGCTACAACTTTCCCCTAATGATTTTTTATTTATCGAACAGGAATAACTCTTTTACACTGGTTGCCTGCTACTATATTTTAATAATAGTAGCCCACACTGTAGTCGGGTGGATTGGTCCAAATTTGTTATGCCCTGACCGTAAAGTTTAGTATATACACCATGTTGTTGCTGAAAATGATAGATTAGGGTGTGTGAATCATAATCTTCCGGGTGCCACCTGGCATTCTTGGCATTTTGAGAAATCCAATATGGCGTCGCCATAAATGCTAATTATACATTCACTTATATATATCAAACTATGGAGTTTACTAGCTTACTATACGATCCACTGACAGTGTATGGCACTTGTAAATTAATTCATACTTCAAATTCAAATGGAAGCCAAATCTAAATCCATTTAACATATGCCCTATAACAGCAAATAACCGCGAAAAAATAAACATAAATACTAGATTATGTGGTTTAGATTACAATAATGATCTATGATACTTTTAAAGTTGTAACATCACGTCAATCAATATGGCAGGCAAAACGTGAATATCTTCCAAAAACACTTGACACAAATTTCTAAATATTACCTCACGTATAAATTATTGTTCAATGAAACAATAGAAATGTACCTATGATCATACCCAATGATAACCATGTAATCCAGATAAAATGTTTCAAATTAATAAATGGTGCAATATATGTAAACATGTAATTGCTATGGTATTTTGAAAACTTTGCCCAATATTGGTTTTATTTCGATTTTGGCGCATAATTAAAACAAATTGAAATGTATGTTGGACCTTGTTAAGGATCAAAGGTAGATTTCTAATTGTTCATTGACACATTCTGTTCCGATTTGACTGCTGTAAGACTTATAAATTTGTGTCAAGTATTTTTGTTTGGACTGCCTATTGCTTGACGCCATGTACATTCTTTACAAATATCAATAAACATTTATTTTTCGTCTAACAACATAACCTATGTAGTTCAAGTCTATTTTAATCGCAGGTATTTGCTGTAATAGGCATATTTTAAAATTATTGATTTGCTTCCAGTTTGAATTTGAAGTATGACTTAATTTTACAAGTGTCTACTACTTGTTCATTGGATCATATAGTATATCTAGTAAATCCATAGTTTGATATATAGGGTCTGAATATATAATTATCATGAATGGCGACGCCATCTTGGATTTCTCAAAATGCCCAATAATGCCCATGTGGCACCCGCAGATTCGTATCTACACACCCTATATACTTTTCACACAAAAAATTGCATATACTCAACTGTACGGTCACATGAAGGTTCGACCTGACTATTGTCTGTTCATTAACTTAGATTTCCGGTTTTAATTAATGTTTTCAAAAAATAAAGCTTTCGAAAAAAATCAAACGAAAGAAAAGTTGTTATTCACCATTGGACCCAACACGATCATTGGGTTTCCAACTTGGACAAACCTATTTCTTCTTTGGATTTTATTCAATTTACACGGATTTTTTACTGGCCAACGACAACAACGGGGTCCAGGTGAATATTGACTTTTGACCTACACGTTGATGGCAAGAACCATTCGTGAATTGGGGCGCGTCAAAGTAATAGAAAAGTAGATTCGTCGTTGACCTTGGCTAGCTTTTGATTTCAGGTTTGTTTGTCATTAATGCATGGTAGTAGTAATGCCCTCGTTTAAAAATCCGATACTTTTTGGTAGAGGCCCTGACTTTTTTATTCATTTGTTATTACCAAAGAATCAATACAGCTCTCCTAGAATGCTCGTCCTTCAAGTTAATGTCGGGTGACTCCTGGACTACCGCCTTTGCATATTGCAAAATTCAGTGTCAAATAACAACTTTCGGATTTTGTCCTATTGAACAAAGTGGCATTATTCATTACATACCAACCAGTTGCGGACAATATGATCTTCGTGATCATCTCCGACGACAACTTTTTCAACCTCAAAGTGGATCAATGACCCTTCCGCCAACACGTAATTGCCAATGGTACCAACCTTATTCAGCTCATTTTTTTCAAAACGAGGTACATACCCGATTACATATAATTTGAAGGTTAAAATGTGCCATTCCTTTTGTCCTGTAAAAACGTCTTAGGTCCAAAGATACCAACAACTTTCTTTTTGTGATTTATTCGAAACTTGCGGATTTTTTGAAATAATAAAAAACCCAGACATCTAAGTTAATTGGGAACAGACAGTAATGTACATGCTGGTATGAAACCAAACAACCCCAGACTACCATTCACAGGTATTAGCAAGTTATCTGGTTGCAAAGGCTTGACCTTACAACAATAGACTACTTCAATTTCCACTCAATCACAATAGTGGGGGACTGTAGTGACAGATCTTATTGAGTGTGCAATCCGGATAAAATTGTGAATTTTGGTACACAAGTACTTTATACATTGATAATCCAAAAACTTGATGGAAGCCCTTGCCACACCCCCTTTCAATGGCCCAGCTTGGATTCAATGTACACAGGGGGTAAATTTTTAAAATGTTTCCGATGTGTGTTGAAAGCACACCATGATGTCCGGTCCTGGTGTTACAAGGATGTCCCAAAAGTACTTCAGAACATTTTAAATTTTTGACCCCTGTTATAACCTTGAAACCCAAGCTGGGGGCCATTAAAGGAGGTTGGCAATGCTTGTGTGCAAAATTCAAAATTTATCCGGGAATCCGCACACTCTTACAATACAGTCCCCTGCTAATAGGCCTAACACACGAGAATCCTTTAATTATTTTGGCTCAACCATGTGGGAGAAATAAATTTTGGACCCATTTTAAACCATAACTGAAATCTGCCGTCAACAGTGCCGTGGAACAGTGACTGTTTTCCCATTTCGGGTTATTGCTTTAACAAAATGATCAGTCTGACCTGTGTGATTAAAACCTAACACATTAAAATAAACATTCAACCGCGATTAGCATATGATGATGCATTTTAAAGATAAAATTGGGAGTCTATTTTCCTCATTTATTATGGCATTAAAGCCCAAATGCGTCCTTTAGTAATTTTATCATTCGTATATTCATAGCATTATGAGTAACCGTAAAAGAGGGCATTAATAATAACATTATAACAACTTTTGATTTATTTAATTCTTTGTCCCTCCAAGAAAGTGCAGTCATAATGGCCACTCATTGTCAACTTTAATGTACTCTTGATGACGCGAATTAATATCTGATTAACATGTTGACAAATAGGGCAAAAGAGCTAATTTACCCATTTGTTGGAAAACTTCAAAGCTGAGGATTGGATAGCCAATACTCTAATTTACTGATGCATTCTCCTAAGGGATGTATATTTATGGATAACAATCACCTTAAGACATTTAATCATCAGAGTTTAATTTGATGTTTCTGATCATATTAACCATAAAAATTAAAATTTGAGATCCCCAATCTTGAGTTCAGTTGATCCTTAGGCCCATGTGACTACAAACTGGGACATTGGAATACTAGCACTGTATCCACCTAATTATTTCCCTTGAAACACCTAATTGTCTAATTAGAGTATTTTAGAAAAAGACCTTATCCTGCTTTCCCAATTTGGGCAATGTTTTAAAAATAACGAAGCTTTTGGACATTGACCCCACATGTTTCATTGAAATGGCTAGCACATTTTTACTTAATCATTGTCCTTGAAAGTAAACAAATTATGTCCCCTTAAGTATTTTGCCTCATTTGTTAGTTTTGGAAAATTTTGAACTTGTGTTGGCTGTTGACCCTACATAAATGTCAATTGCAATTGCTACCTTCTCTTCACTTATTTTAGTTCTTTGTGAAGTAAACTGTACATGGTCCCATTAAGATTGTTGAGAAAGCAAGGCATTTTGACTCATTTATGGATTTTGGACAATTTTGCTGTTTTTGGCCAATTTGACCCCAGAATATGTAAATGAATGACTAGCACTCAATCCGGTCATTTGTGTTCCCTTGGAATGTACAACCCACATGTTCTGATGAAAATTTTTAGAAAAAAAGGCAATATGATTGATTTTCCTATTTTTGGACTATTTTTACCTTTTTGGCCATTTTTTACCCAAAATTAAAAAATTAGAATGGCCAACACCCCATACGCTATTGTATGTCCCAGGAGGAAGCGAATCCACATGGTTGGATGTTTGTAACAAATAACGCCGTCAAAACTTTTTCTGAGCACTTTTGCCTTAATGGCCGGCCTTCTATTAGCCACCTTCTTGAATTTCAAAATGGCAGCCATTTTTTTAAAAACATTTTACCAATATCTCATTTTGCGGGGAGCAACATAGAATGGTGATACCCATACTTGTGATATAATGGATTCCATCCATTAAACCCATTGCAGTTGTATTAGATGTAGCTAATTTGGTTTAGCCACCATCTTGGATTTCAAAATGGCCACCCTTTTTTATGACAATTTCCCCATATGTCTTGCAAGCAGCATAGAAACTTGAAAATGGTAGCAAATATCTGTGTTTGTGATGCGACGGATTCAAATCCAATGCGTTATAGTGTAATCTTGTTTAGCCACTTGTCATATTTTGTCCTATATCTCAGCATGAAAGTGATGAAAAACATTTTTAATGCTGGCAATACCTGTGTGTTGTGTTACTACAGATTCCATTAAAGCATTACAATTAGTTGCCAAAGATACAATGTGCACATTACATTTTTCTTGCTTGCCAATGCAATCCAATTTGGTGGCATTGAGGCCATTACCATTACACCATTTACTCCCGGATTAAGGGTTTTTTTCCCCTTTGTTTTAAAATCGGGCATGGAAAAAGGGACATTTTGGAGGGAATGTTGGGGATTCTTCCTTCAACCGGGTGGCGATGAGGGAAAGGCCTGGGTTGAGATTCATTTAATAGGATAAATTGAGAATGCTAGCTTTTAAAAGTGGGGTTAATTCACATGAGCATATTTGGAGAAAAAAATGGCAAAATATTTTTGATGGAATGGCACTCTCTAAATTTTGAAAAGCTTTGAAAGATTTAAAAGTAAGTCTAAGAGACTTATATTAGTGACAAAACCTTTAAAAGACTTGGAATTCAAATTATTCAAAATGATCAAAATGACTTTTTTTGCCCAACATTTCGAATCCATTTTGCATGTATATTGGTGGTTGGCATGGGGTCAGAGGTCATTCACAGGTTATTTCAGGCCGTCTAAAAGCTTGTTCATGTCTCCTGCATGGCTAGTTCTTCTTTCTGTCATAGTTTACAGCTTATAACTCCAACATGTATTGACAGATTTTGATCATACTCGGTTACAACAACCCCCCCATCTCAAACGCTACATGACTATCATGGGGTTAAAAGTCATGTAAGGGTCACAGGGGTTAAAAGTTCATTTTTTCAAAGAATGTGACTCATGCATATGAATCGGCTTGAGACCCTTCACAAATGTTGTGCTTGGAATGGAGTCAAAGGTCATTAAGGGTACTTCCGGACTTAAAGAGACACTGCCACATTTGAAATGATTAAGCCCAAATCAGTGTGCTTATGGGTAAACGGAACAACTTTATAATTAATGTCGCCAGCGACATTAATTCAGCAGACGACGTAAAAATGGCGTGCACGCAAGAAAACATACGCCAGAGTTGATTCTCACGGTATGCACCTTGTTTGACCGGTCTATGACCTTTGTGGTTTTAATATCAATGATATTCATGTAATAGACACAATTGTTGATTAAAGTTACGGCAAACTTAAAAGTTGGCCTACAAATTACCTGGATGTCTTTAGCCTCTTATCGTGTCCCTATCTGCTTTTGGTTATGTTATTTTTATGTGTAAACTTTATCTCTATTCTTCCAATGGCCTTGAATATCATTTGCGAGCAAATTGAAGAAATTTCATATTTTTTGGAAAATGTCAACCAACCAACTTGTCCACAGAATGTGAATTACACAGAGGTCCTCGAATTAAACCAACCGGAAGTGGTTTGTAGATGTGTGTTCGTTAAACCAAAGATTTAAATCCGATTTTGTCCCCGCTAACGGAGGTGACCGGATACACCTCACACTCAGCAATATTACTGTGTGATGATTTATTGGAGCAAAGATAATTGACCGGATGCCCTTTCTGATGCCAATCCACAGTTTTCGGCAGTGGGCCTAGCCTTTGGGCAACCTTGCCGGTAATTGCCCACCATGCAAGGCAGCGTGTGCTGGATGGCCTTCAATAGCTCTCCAGAGCTGACGCCCTTGTAGGTAGGTCCTCTTTTCATTCTACCAGGGTAACCATCAGATTTCCTTAGAAACCCGATGAGGTTGATGGTTTAGCCACCAACAATTCGGCCCTGGGACAGGTAGTACTGTTTACCAGGATACCAGTAGCAGGCCTTCAAAGGAAACCTGACCTGACCTGGATGTATAGTGTAATTTCTGTCGCTTAGCTTGTTCGTCATCGTGGACCCGAGGGAGGGTCTAACCATGGAAGAAAGAGATATAAGCACATCGACTAACACAATCCGATTTTAATCTGTTTATCCATTCACCCGCACAAAAGGGATTCAACAGCGACCCTTTGATCATAATCCCTCTGCCGCAATCGATGATCGGCGAGCAATCATTACTGTAGAATGTTTTATGAAATGAGCAGCGTCCGTTGTAGTTGTAGTTGTAGTCCGTTTGTAGTTGCTTTTATCACAGTGGCTACAGCTTTTTTTTCAGTGGGGCACATGTATTTTCAGGGGGGCAGCATATATTAAAATTTGTTAGTATAGTATATGGCCTATGTAAATCACTAATTTTCAGGGGGGCCAGATTCCCCACAGGGTCCGCTTCCCCCCCCCCCGACCCCCCCTCTGGTTTTTCCCCACTGTCCGTCCGTCCTTGTCCATCCGTTAATAATGTTAACCGCACATTGTGTACGATTTAATCTGGAGTTCCGTAAGGGCGACAATGAGGTAACTTGGGGGAAATAAGTGGGTTGATGAGTTCTCGACCTGATGGGATTTTGGGCCGGAAAATAGGCTACTTAAGTATCTAATTTGCTTAATTTACCGCATTGCCTGCAGCCTTTTTACAAGTTTTCTGGAGTTCCGAGCCTATATGATTACTGGTGGAAGGAAGCGTGCTGAAGAGTTCTCGACCTGATTAGATTTTGGGCGTATTTTCAGCAAACGGAGTAGCAACTGACCTAATTAATATGCAAAAATCAAGCGTCATTGCTATATTTTGAAGGGTACATCGGATACTCAAAATTCCTGCGATGCAATGTTGAAAGCCATCATGGGGGCACATCTTTGTTGCAATTTGAAAGTATGTGATATTTACGGCTTAGGTATGCAAATGAGCTATTACATATGCGAAATTGCTAATTCTGAAAGGGTATGTCGGATAGGCAAAATCCTTCGCTTACATGAGACACTAGAAAGAGGGGCGTGCAGGGGGGGGATGGCGGTTGGGAGGGTGGGGGAGGGGGGGGGGTGGGGTCTGGTGAGGGGTGTGGGGAGGGGGCTACGGGGTGGGGGTATTGGGGGGAGGGGAGGGAGGGGGTGGGGGGTGGTGGGGGGGGGTGGTGGTGAAAGGGTGTTGGGGAGGGGGGGGGGTGTGGCAGGGTGTTGGGGAGGGTGGTGTTGCGGGGGTGGTTGGGATGGGGAGATGTTGGGGCTGTTGTGGGGTTGGTTGGAGGGGGTGGTGATGAGGGGTGTGGGGAGGGGGAAGGGGGTGTTGGGGAGGTGTGTTGGGAAGGGTGTTGGGGAGGGCAGTGGGCTGTTGTAGTTGCTTTTATCACATGTTAGTAATTGCAACATTCGCAGGGACATATTTTACTCATCGCGTAAATACAAGTTGCCTTGTTTTCAGTTAAAATATACCCGGCCCCTTATTGGACCAGCTTTGGTGAAATTATACTAGTTTTCAGTGAAAATATACACCTAACGGTACAGCAGTAATATGACATCCAAGAAAGGTTACTGTGCTATTTTAAATTTATTTTCCCAGTTATATACTCTTTTGAAATTCCACTTATAATGTGTATAAACGTCTTTACTTGTATGCAAAATATTTTTGATTAATATTGTAACAATTTTTCACTGTACTGCATTATTTACATAATGATATTGTTTTTGCTGTGGGCCTATTCTATGATGAATAAAAATTGAAGATTGAAGGTAATTTGCAGTGAGATTGTACCCCTTGAGGGACCTGTTCTCAATACATGAAAAAAAGATACACATTTAAAATTGCCGTTATACAAGAAAAATGACACTTGTGCTACTGCAAGAAAAAATACACACTTAGGGTTATTTTGCTGATATGTTTAGGTTAATTTTTCCTATTTGTGTGATTGTATCATTGAACCAGTCACAATCACAACTGAATTTGTACCTCCAGCAGGAGATTTCCCAAGGAGGGCGCCCTCATTTTTCAAACAAATTGCATCTGTGTTTTTTGCATCTACATAATGCTTGTCCATACACTAATCACAGTGTGAAATAGCTAAGCTCAAATCGAAGTCCTACATATAGAAAATCACAACTTTGTTATAAAATTCCGGATCCGGAATTTTTTTATACTATACTACACATAGATGTTTACTGTATCAAAACGAAATCATCTCAAACTTTGGAATTGAGCATTTTGGGTGATTGTCTTTAGTTCTAGTTGACTATTTGTAATTAATACGCGAAAAAGTTATATTTCAAAATCTCTGAGTCGGCCTTTAATTAATTTGAATTTAATACTCCTAGCAGAGTCCCGCATTTTCAGCTAGTCCCTCTTTTTTTCGGAACGAGCATGGGTTCCTGACAAAAATCCAAGAACCCCCGATCGTGTTGATCGGTTCCATGGAAGCCGCCATATGTTTGAATATTTGCTTGGCAGCATTCATCGCGTGCTGATTCGCTGATTCCCGATGACCTGGAATCTTTACGCAATGAAGAAACATCCAAGAACTGAGAATTTTCTCAAGCGAGAAAATCTGAATAGGATTATCCTGGGAAGGGCCACTTGAGAGAATATGAATAACAATTGCAATTATGGGCGGCAGATAGATCGTTCAAACGTCATGTGGGTCGATGTGCTTCCTTCTCTATCGCTTTCTTCCATGGTCTAACTAACATCAACTCCCTAAGTTGACCAAAATTTTGCACAACTTTTTTGCTCCTCTACACAGGCAAATTTCACATACAGGGTGAGTCAGAAAAAAGACAACCAAATGAGGGATTTTTTTATGAAGAAACCTTAACAGATTTTACCAAATTAATTCCTGTGTTAGATAGTCTGTTTAATCAGCTTTCACAATAATTTTAAATTTTTAAAATCGTTCAAGCCATTCAAAGGCTACAGTTATTTTGTAAAGGTATCCATTTTCTGCCCCGAACAAATTGTACACTGACTGTATACATGAGACTCATTACTACGCGCCGCGAGCGCTTCAAAATAAATTAACAGGTTGATTTCTTTGGCGCCGTATTCAAATGCTATGCAAGACATGTGTTGAATGATAATGTAGAATACTTAAGATTAAAGGGGGATGGCCCGATTTAAGTCTATTAGTTTTTTATCTTGATAGAATGGCCTTCACCCCAAAACCCCACCTGTAAAGTTTCCCTCCGATATTTCAACCCGTTTTAATGTGAGAGCTAAAAACGTGATTTTGCAATCCCTATAGAGTACTGTGTAAAATTAATATTGGTCGACCAAAAAGGTGCACATTTTCGCTCATAACATCCAAACCAAACATCCGTTAGCTCTAAGATTTCACAGGGTAAATGCGAAAAATAGTAGCTTTCTTCTGATACCAAAATTTTGACCACTTCCGGTAAAATCTTGGGACGAGGCTATTAGCGATCGGGCCATGGACCTTTAAATTAAATTAACAGGATATTTTTAAAATGGAATATTTTAATGCTCTATCTGTTTCCATCCCGATATACACGTATTTTGAAAGTTTTACTACGTGGAAATCAAGTAAGTTGAAAAGAATGCTGCAAATTGTTGTTTCAAGTCCAAAAATTGATTTAATTAAATATTATTTTGATATTGTATCTGGTTTCATTTTACAGTCTTACTCAACGATGTAACCAGACATTTTCATTTGGGGAGGGGGACCAGGCGATGGGAACCATTTAACTAAAACACATTTTGCAAAGGTGAATACGGCATCCTGTCAATGCTATCAATTTATTACTTTGCTTGATCTCTATTGGGGCCATGAGGGGGCAAAGATTTTAAGTGCAGATTCCGCCCTTAACCCCCCCCTCCCACGTCCTCATCCACAGACTGGTTACGTCACTGGTGTTCCCTGACATTTATTCCAACCATGTAATTAATGGAGGATATGCTGCAAATCCCAAAGCTGAACGTAAAACCAAGCGTACTCTTTGGGTTACTCTAGCTTGTAAACTTGTTCGGTCTTTCACATTGGGTACTTTCACTTCCGCAACTGTAACTTTTGAACGTGTTAATCAATTTTAATGCCGTAATTTTATACGAGAGCTAACAAAACAGGGAATGTACTATAGGAAGAAAATATATGAATAGCGCAAAGGGTTTTCCATGAAAATCGCTCAATTTGGTTGTACTTTTTTTTTTGACTCACCCTGTAGGTCTTTGTTTCCAAAAAGACCTGAATTTTTGTCTGTAGGCCTATGGTACTAATTCCTATGCTTAGAGCACTGTCTGCTTAAAGGCTGACTCAGAGATTTCTGAATACAATTTTTTTAATATATTAATTTGAAAAAATAGTCAACTAGAGCTAAACGTAGTCGCCTAAAATGCTTATTCCAAAGTTTGAGTTGAATTGGATTTTTAACCCATCAATTCATTGAATTGATGGTTATTGCTATCGAGAGCGGCGTGTTTTAATATGTCGGCTCTTATTTTCTCTAGTCGGGCGTTTTATTTGCATTTCTGACAAAAGCTGCCTAGTGGTAGTCAGACACATGGGGAATCTGGTGTTGGGCTTGATTTTTTAAATTTCAGTGACAGGAGTCAGTTTGGGTAACTTTTGTATCTTTTTGTCAAGTTTTGGACATCATTTGATGCCGCGCTTGTCGTCTTTCTTACTGAATGCTATTGGTTTATGTGTGCACCTATTAACCGGTTCTTGTGGGGTTCTTTGGGCGAAAATGAAATGGTGATCGTGTTACCATATCTACCAAGCATGCAAGGGCTTACCAGGGACTGAGGTCAAACACAAGTGCGAGTTCATTTGACTTGAGTAGATTTAGTGTAAATAAACCTTGGATGAAGGTCGCCCGACTATATAGAGATGATACGGAAAGAGGTTCCCTATAACCCCTCCCCCCTCTTTAATTCTACAGGAAACATACTGTTTTTATTTATGGCCTTACATTAACAAATACCCTAACCTTAAGGCCAAAAATAAAAAACAATTTGTTACACATAGAAATTTGAAGAGGGGTACATACAGGCTGATTCAAAAAGAAGTTTACTCATTTTTGTCGTGGTTTTGTAAAAAATCTAAAAGGAACTCACTGTAAACTCATATATCATCGCAAAGAGCAATTTCTGAAGGTCTAAATAAAAAAGGAATTTTTGAATTTGCCCATGCCAAACCCAATTATGGCTCAATTTTAATAAATCAGTCCATTTTCCTGACTGCACATCCTGGTTAACTTGCATCAATTTTCTATTTAGGCCAAATCAATAAAGCATGAACCAGACAGATCCATTGGTTCGCAACTTTTATTGTCAAAATGAAAGTTTGGCTTTCATATTCAAGAACCATAAATCAAATGATAATTCAGTTCATCTTCCTATTCATCAAGCATTGTAATACCATTTTTCATCGCAAACTCATCTGTTTCTGTTTATTTATTTATTAGATCTTCTTTTGCCTGGGGAAACCCCATCAGTGTAATCACGGCTTTTCAGGGGTGCCCAGGGGTCAAACATAATACAACAAAATTGGAATACAATACAATAAGTTATAACCAAGAAATACAGAAATTACTAAAGAGTATTAAAATACAATAATAAGAACATAATTTTACATAGTAAAAGTTAAACAGTCCAGCTGCTATAATATAAAACATTGTATTGCACAGTAAAATTATTTCTGTTCACGAATTGCAAAACATGCAATGATTTGTTTCTTCTAAGAGAAGTCTACCTCTCGCCAGATTCAATATTCGATATAATTTAAAATTGTCAGCATTTAGAATTTTGCTCTTGATTGGTGGATTTTGAGTATAAAAGAAAACAAATCATTTTTGGCTTTGAAGTAAGGTTGCAAACCCAATAATGGAGATTTCTTGTTCACGCATTAGTGATTTGGTGTAAATAGCAACTGAAGCAAGTTACCCAGATGTGTACAGTCAGGAAAATGGGTGGTTTTATTCAAATTAGTATATAGTGTAGGAGCTAGGACCCAGGTCAAACATCATCGTTTACCCCTCACTACAGAAAAGGTTTGACACCTTTCGTAGTTAGTATGGACCCTCTATATCAACGCTGGGTAGGTAGTACTCTCAAATTGTGGTATCACTTTTTCAATAGGGGCCAATCTAAGTTTACACAGGGGTCAAACTTTTAAAATGCTCCAATCATGTTGAAATGTATGCCACACTGTCCGTCTAGTCATAGGGATTCAAAAAATGTATAGTTTGTACCATCTATGACCAATGGTTTTGGAGTTATAGGGTAAAAATGGTAAAAAGGTCAATTTCTATTTGTACAGGGGTCAAAATCAGAAGTTGCTCCAATTTTGTTGAAATGATAGTTGTTCATCTAGCTTAATGTGTCAAAATAAGGAATAGTTTGTACCATCTGCAATGCATAGTTACCATGTTATGGGACAAAATAGGTCATAGGTCAACATACCCAATTGGTGTTAACCTTCTTTGACCCTTATCTCCAAAAGTAAGCATTTAACATAATACAAACTATCCCTTTTCAGAATCCTTTTAAAAATGTTCAAAAAACCCCAAAATTTAAAAACAAATCAGATTAAACTTTTAATGTTGACCCCTGTACAAATTAACATTGACCTTTTTTACCATTTTAGCCATTTTTACCTTATAACTCCAAAACCATTGGTCGTAGGTTGCACAAACTATACATTTTTGGAATCCTTATGATTAGATGGACAATATGACATACATTTCAACATGATTGGGGCATTTTAAAAGTTTGACCCCTGTGTAAATTTAAATTGGCCCTATTGAAAAAGTGATACCACAATTTGAGAGTACTACCTACCTAGCATTGATGTAGAGGGTCCATACTAACTACCAAAGGTGTCAAACCTTTTCTGTAGTGGGAGGTAAACGAATTCCTTAAATAAGGCCCCTATGATATTCTGCTCCTCCTTTAATGACTCGGATTTGGCATGTGCAAATTCAAAAATTCCTTTTTTATTTAGACCTTCAGAAATTGCTCTTTGCGATGATATATTACCTTATCTGGTTGTCATAAAAGTTCTTGTTGGCTGTTTTCGACATGAAGGACATTGCTGCGACAATGCATACCATGCCCAGCGTGGCTGTTCCTCTAAATGATGTTCCACCACGTTGACCGTTTTAAGGCACCTTGGAACTGTTGAAAGCCAGTTCTGGAATTTATAAGTGGTCCTTGAAAGTTGAAGACACTTTAATATATTACATTTTCTAGATATAAATATTCGATCCTATAAATATGATAAACAAAAAGAGGGTATTCACTTGCGACAGCAGTGGGCATACTTCGGAATATTTTTAATAACCCTTACACTGCGATACTATATTCTATTGCGAGTTGAGACGACAAACACACTTGCCTTACTTTTGACGGGTTTTAGATATTACTTTGTGTCGACGGTGCTCCACTAAATGATTGGCCTTACATTCGACTTTTACCTTTTAATATCCCGCTTCGTTGAAAAGCGGAAAATGTTGAAATAAGTAGCGGTAAGCATATCAATACTAAGCGGAAATCTTTGGAACACATCTGCCAGAAATTCCTTACATTTTGACTAGGAATATCCTAAAAATCGTTCAACAAGAGTCAGGGAAATTTGTCAGAAGTAATCCTCTATTTTTGATCGAGGATATTCCCTCAAAGTGGCCTGAAACATACGAAAATTAATAGAGACATTTTTGTAAAACCCGACAATTTTCTCAGGCTACCAGTATGTCATGACCTCTCTGATATCCTTATTACGTGTTTAACGAAGCGTCAACATGGTCAATGTATTGCTGTAAAAGAGACTCATATACGATTGTTATCTATCTTGCTGCATTACAGAGCATTGTAAGGCATTGCCGTGGAACCTGGAGTGTGAATGTTAACTGTTTAGTGTACATTTGCCGATTACCTTCACACGTATAGTCAAAAGAACCACTGACCCAAGTCTCATATTGAGTACACATAGAGTGGCCTCTAATGACCCTGTATGGCCTTTGACCCCATGTTGTCAATCTATATAATAAAACACTTCTGCAACTTGGGGCGCATTCCCACTATGTTTGGTACCAGGATGTGGTACTCGATGCTACATCGAGCCCACTTCCTTGCCTAGTGGCCCTATGTGACCTTTGACCCCATATGGTCAAAATCTATATTACTAAAAAAAATCAACTTTGTGGGCTTGTGGGTTTGTCCGGCTATGCGTTTCGCCGTCCTTTAACATAACGGATATATGAATTTTGGTGTGGTGGTCGTACGAGGTTTGTGGTCACGATTTGGAGGGGTCATTTTGGGGTCAAAGGTCATTCAGGGGTCATGGAAAATTATGGTGTTGAAATCAAAACGTATAACAAGTAAGAAATAAGTAACACATTGTTAGGCAAAAAGATAATAGTCTTTACAAAGTGATTTAAAGACACAAGATTATTATAAAGTCTACAAAGTCTGTTCAAATGGTTTCTGACATCGTTTTTCTCCCGACTTTCGGATGGACCAGCACAGCAATATTTTCATATTTAACTGTACCCCAGTCTCGGCTCTGTCTCAGGTTTAGAGCGCACTTGGTTAAAAGATAATGCTAAACTAAAAACTTGAGGACTTTTCAGCTTACCATCCCCGCCAACCAACTTGTCCACAGAACGTGAATTGCACAGGGCTCCTGGAATTAACACTAGGTAGGGAGTAGCCCGCCGAGACTGTACGAATCTGTAGGGAAACTGTCTCCAGCAGTATCGATTCACAAGTAACGTGACCGCATTACCTTGCGCACATCTCGGTTAATTTGAATGCTAATCCGGGGACCATGGATACGACCACAACAGGTGGTATCAATGGCACGCGACTTATAGGTCTCATTTATCGATTACGCGACCGCAGCTAATTGAATATCTCTGAATAGCTAATTGAATAGTTTTGACAGTGCATGAATTATGCAGAATACAGTTTTCACTTTCGTGCTTTGTGATATCATTTATGTGTACATATATTGTTTCCAGAGCACCTATCAGAGTGCCCAAGTATGGAAAATAAATAATAACAATAAAATAAAAAAGACGGGGAAGGAGAAGCTGAGAAATCAGAAATTGGACTTGCGATTTCTTCCTCGTTTTATGTTTGTTTATTTGTTGGTTGGTTGGTTGTAGTATTTGCCTATGGGGATGGGCTGATATTCTGAAAATAAATAGGTAAACTACAGCCCGCTGCGCCCGGTTAAAAGCGTCGCGTCAGGGGGGGAAATTTCCCCCTCCCAGGGGCGAACCACTGCCGAGCTGGAATTGAAAAACGTAACCCATTTCTAAGGGAATTTTGCCCGAAAATAGGTACCAACTAGTGCATCTCCACAATGTGTGGGCCTTTGACCTATGTGTTGTGACCTTTGAACACAGACTTGTTCTGTGCCAAGGTCAGTAGTCTATGCAACAATTGACCCTCTAGGATGATATGACCTGTTGGGTCATTCTTAAACCATGATAACAAACGTCAGACTGTCCTCCCCCTACCTTCCTGCTACCATATAGACCCATTAGCCCCCCCCCCCCCCAACACTCCCACCTTGGAAGCGACCGCCGTGTGTAAGGCTTATGTAGGCTGTTTAGACCCCCGTTTCCTTTTCACCCAAAACACCCCATATTTTTTTTAATTTCACCCAATGACCCCATATTTTGTGAAAATCTTTAACACGTCACCCAAAGACCCCTATTTGCGAGAAATAATAAAAAAATGTCTCTCACCCAAAGACCCCATTTCGGGAACATTTTGCATATTTGTTAACTCGGAAAAGAACACCCCTATTTTGGTGGTGGTTAGGGTGGTAATTTTGCTACTCTCACCCAAAGGGCCCCTATTTGTTTTCAGTCCTCTGTCACCGAATGCCCTTGGGTTGGAGCACCGCCTAACCCAGAATCCATTTCATATGTGAGTGCCCCCCCCCCCTCCATCCGGTTTTGTCAGCCCATATGTCAGCCCATATAACGAATTGCATAGCCGGACAGACAGGCAGATCTGTTTTTAGTTATAAAGATATCTGAGGATTTCGATACGAGCAATGATTAAATTGTCTTCATCAAGCTTATTTAAGATGCATGAGCGCAGGTTATTGTAGAATGGAGATCTTTTAAAGGGGCGTGTCCGATCGTCTTGGGACCCCCCCCCCTCCCCCCCCTGATTTAACCGGAAGTAGTAACGATTTAGATCAGAGGGAAAGGCCGTATTTTTCTCATTGTCTCATTGTCTTCCTGAACTTTGAGCCCTCGAATCCATTGCATTCCCAAGATATAAAAAAAAAAACCGCCGTTCGTTCGTTTAGTGGTTAACACTTTATTGATTAGCACCCCAGTATTGAATAGGCTTGCAACATGCATATTGCCGTTACCATCAAAACCGCAAGTTGGTTTCCCCACGGTACTTGATGGGGTGTATGTGCAAGTGCCAGGCAAGTAGAGAACACGATAACATAAATCGGAAACAAACCACCTTTACTATTCAAGTAGTGAAAAACTATCAAAATAAAACTGATTTATAACGTATAGTAATATGAGCAATAAATGTACACGACAAGGGTTTTCCGGATCAGTTGATTCAGTGATACTAATAATAATATACATAAAACATACTAATACTCTTTATTGATTAGAGTTTTCAATAAAATGCATCATCATAAAGTCAACAATAAAAACATTAAACCGAGAAAGCGGAAATCGTGAATGTGGGAGGCAAACACCTGCCTGAGCCAAAACCACAATGGGCGCGGCGGACAACCCCCTATGGCCCAGGTGCTGGCAAAGCCGCTCAGTCAGTCCAGGGCCCCGTTTAAATCCTGCGCAAAAAAATAGACGTCACAATGATTGATCTGGTTACGGTGTCGTTACGCACCTACGGCACGTCGAGAGGACAGTGCGAGTGTATACCAGAACCTAGTCTTTGTCAAAGACCGCTCGCATTTGTATCCACCAACCACCGAGACCGAGCATATATTGACTAATAGAGTGGCGACTAGCCCGGATTTTCAGAAGGAAGCGTGCGTAGTTGTGTTCGCACCTACGCGGAGCAGGATTAGGATATCCCGGGCATCCTCGAGCGGATTTGGGGGTAAGGTAAAATTCACCGATTTCTAATAACACTAGATAGCAAACGCCAGCTCAAAAAAGCCGTTACCAGTCAGTAGCGTACCGTCGAACCACTTTTCCCGCAGTGAGTACTTATTTCATAGCGTGGTGTACCAATTTATTCAGATATTCCCTGATTACATAGGGCGTGGGTACCAATTATTCATATATTCAGCATTGCTTAGCACGATGTAACGTTCCGGCCAAACAGGTTACGGGCATGACGAGTACAGCGGGCGCGTGGCGAAGGGATGAACGTAATGAATATTTATAAATTTTCAAAACACGGTTTACGGTGGCCGCCTATTCTTCAACACGGGTGTACGGCATTTCTAGTTGATAAATAGGCCATCTGTGGGTAAATTTGGGGTATGCGTGACTGCGGGGCGATTCTACGACCAAATGGCAGCGTAAATAGTACGCAGACAGTTATGCTGACGGGATTCGGATGTTCCTAAATGGTGTGTTCTTATTTTCATGCAAAACAGTTTGCTTTTATGTTTAGATTGGACCTCGAAACATTAAAAACATAATAAACATAAAAATATAAACAAGAATTGCATTTAATCTTCTTCTTTCTTTCTTTCTTTCTTATTTCGTTCTTTCTTTCTTTACTCTTCTTTCTTTCTTTCTTTCTTCTTTCTTTCTTTCTTATTTCTATCGTGGTTTCTATAGTTGTTTCTATAGTTGTTTTTATTTTGTGTTCTTCCTTTTAGTTTTTCTTTCTATTTTGTTTTTAGTGTTCTGTCTTTTTAGTTTTCTATTTTTCGTTTTAGTGGTTCTTTTTTTTTTCTTTAGTGTTCTTCTTTCTTTCTCTTTAGTGTTATTCTTTCTTTTTAGTGTTCTTTCTTTTTAGTGTTCTTTTTATTTCTGTCTTTCTGTCTTCTTTCTTTTAGCTTTCTCTTTCTTATTAGTGTTCTTTATTTTTAGTTGTTTTTTTAGTTCTTTCTTGTTAGTGTTCTTTCTTTTTAGTTTTCCTTCGTTTCAAGTTTTTTCTTTCGTTTAGGTTCTTTCTTTTTTTAGTTGTTCTTTCTTTGTAGTTTTTTCTGCTTTTTAGTGTTCTTTATTTGTTTATTTATTAAAAAATTCTTTCTTTTTTTCAGTGTCCTCTTTTTAGTGTTCTGTCTTTGTAGTGTTGTTCTTTTTTGCTTTTTGTTATTTCTTCTTCTTTCTTTTCGTTCGTTCTTTCATTTATTTTTTCTTCTTTGTCCCGGCGTAGTTTGTGTTTTATCAAAAAATCAAAACTCTCAAATACAAACAACCGGAAAACTTGCAGACACATGCACTGAGTGGGACCACCAGACCAAATAACAAAGAAAACGACTAGGCCCCAAATAAAACCCACCACACCCAAAGTGATATTCTATTCATGTTCAGCAAGTATATAACTTTGAGAAAGTTTTGTTCCTGATATTCTATCATGCTCCGCAAGTTATATTTATAACTTGAGAAAGTTTTGTTCCTGAAATTTAACATCTGCTATAAACACAATTTAGAAAAAAATAAAAATGATAAGATCAAACCAAACGTTGTAATAGGACATTCACGAAGAAATTGAACACATGGTAAAATCACATGAGTGTTGGTCAGATCTATATTGATCGTTCCTATAGGATGATTTTCAGCTTTAAATGATTCTTTTTTTTAAATTATTGCGTTTATTTTCTCTCGTTTTGTTCTTATTTTTATTTATCATTATTCCTCTTTCTTTGCTTCCTTTTTACCCATTTGGTTTTTTTTTCATTCCTCTTAATTTCTTTCTCTCTCTTTTTGTTTTCTTTTTATTAAATAATTACAAGGTGGACAAAAAAATCAGTAAAGAAAAGAGAATAAAGAAATAAGTTTTTAAAAGTTCTGATAGTTTTCTGTTCAGTGGGGGAAAACGGAAAAGGGGATAATTCTGATAGCTATACATATTGATTTTTTTTTTCTTACTTATTTTGTAATTATTGCCTTTTGTTTTCACATTTGTTTATTGATTTTTACTTACCTTATTTAAGGTAACTATTTTCACAAATTCACAATTTTCTCGATTTAAAACGACTCATTCTTTTCTTATTTCAGTTGTATTTCTTTGATGAGTCTTATCTTTGTCTGATACAGACCTATTTTTTGAAATGCAGATCTTTAAAAGACGGGTAAATCCTCAAGAAGCAGTAAGAACCAGAATTAACGGGGAAAGAAAAATGCGGAGAAAATAATTAACTTCAACTTGTTTGTTTGTTTGTTTGTTTTGTACAAAATGAAAACACAGACAGACAAACAATAAAGAAACTGAATGTGTTTAAAATGTGTATTTGCTCAAGGACGCAGCGATTACAATTTGCGGAGCGCCGTACGTTTTTAGGGCGCATGAAAATACGCACGCTGTCAGCCATTTTTGTTTTTTCAACTGGGCTTCAAAAAACATTCCACGCGCGCGGGGACTACCGGCCCCTGCCACCAACCGCGAGCGCGCCGAATGCGCGTGTCGAACGCCGAAGGCGTGAGGCCGAGCGGAGAACTTTGAGCGGTCCAGAGAGGGCGGACTCACACAAATTGAATAAATAATCAAAGCCTTGATAAAAGGCTAACCAGAACCATGTGTTTTGACTAATGTTTGTGGCGGGGTACTTGTCCGCCCGACTCGGGGAGATTGGAGAGCGTTTTCCCTACAGATTCGGAGGGTCCACGGATATGGGTTGAAGAGTATAGTGTAATTTTCAGTCGCTTAGCGTTTTCATCACCGTGGACCCGAGGGAGGGTCTAACTGCTATAGGCTATGTTGTGTCTTAAAGTGTTAACAAAATAACTCCAGTGGTGCAAAGGGATAGGCCTACAAGATAATGAACCTGTTGTGATTTGCTGTTTGCCTTTTTGAATATTGCTCCATCATTGCTATTATTGCAAAAGTGTTAAGTTATAATTATTTTAGTGCCTGGTTGTGGACTTTGTTCTCACTGACAGTTCCCTAAACGGGGGCTGTCAGACGGCGGAGCCCTGTCAATTTTTTTCGGGAAAGCTTTATTTTAAAGAGCTCTATGTTGCAGTTCATATGTTTGTAGATAGCTCCGTTTTCAAGTTATGAGCCTTTAAAGTTGACTTTTACTTTCAATATTTTTTTTTAAAGTCTCCATAGGTCCTGTTCCTACTTACAGTTCCTTAAATGGGGGGCTGTCAGACGGCGGAGCCCTGACAATTTTTTTGGGGGAAAGCTTTTTTTTAAAGAGCTCTATCTTATGATGCAGTTCATAACTATGTAGGTGGCTCCGTTTTCAAGTTACGAACCTTTTCAAGTTGACTTTTACTTCAACTTTTCATGTCATTCTTTAAAAAAAATCCAAATGGACTAAGTTCCTGTGACAGTTCCTTAAATGTGGAAGCTTTCAATTGATCTTTAAGACAGTATCCATTGGCTGTATCCCTCTTGAGGACCTAGGTATTACACTTAAATGCTCACTATTTTTTTTTAAATCTCCCTGATTCTAATCAAATCTCCCTGATTCCAAGATCAAATCTCCCTGATTCCAAAATCTCAATGTTGGCAGCTCTGCAAAGGTCATTCAGGTGTCGTTATTGGATAACTTGGCCCTGCTTTGACGTATGGATATGAGTTTTAGTATGGTGGTAGAGTTTCGCCGTACGAGTTTTGTGGTCATGTTTTTGAGGGGTCATTTTGGGGTCAAAGGTCATCCAGGGGTCGTTATCGGGTAACTTGTCCGTGCTTTGATATATGGATAAGAGTTTTGGTATGGTGGTAGAATTTCGCCGTACGAGTTTTGTGGTCACGTTTTCGAGGGTTCATTTTAGGGTCAAAGGTCATTCAGGGGTCGTTTTCGGGTAGCTTGGCCGAGCTTTTACGTATGGATATGAGTTTTGGTGTGGTGGTAGAGTTTCGCCGTACGAGTTTTGTGGTCACGTTTTCGAGAGGGCATTTTTGGATTCAAAGGTCATCCAGGGGTCGTTATCGGGTAACTTGGCCGTGCTTTGACGTATGGATATTGAGTTTTTGGGATGTTGGTAGGTAGAAGGTTTGCAGTACCACTTGGGTCACGTTTCGAGGGGTTATTTTGGGGTCAAAAGTCATGTAGGGCATTAATTGGGTTACTTGGCCGTGCTTTCACACCCATTTGCTTTGACGTATGGATATGAAGCACCCGAGGGCGCTATTAGGTCGAAAACATCAGTATACTCATCTAGCGGGTATTGCTCAGCTCGTGGGGAATTAGGGTCATTCAAGGTCAAAGGTCCAATTGGGGTAACATTGGTGTTGGTGTATGGACATGAAACTTGAGGGTGGGGTTTATGTTGATGCCAAAAATCTTAAAGGTCACAACAAGGTCATCAGGGGGTTCATTCAAGGTCAAGGAGGTCAAATGGGTTAAAGTAATTTAGTATCCAGGGGAAACTTGGTGGGTGGCGGCGGGGCGATGTTGATAACGAAAAATTTTAAAGGCTCAGGACAAGGACATTCAGGGGTCGTTCAAGGTCAAATGAACCGCAAAACCCGAGGGGTCATTCAATCCAGGTGCTCGCAAAACACAGGTGATAGCCAAATCCAAGGACTGCTAGTAAAATACATTAAAGAAACCACCGGTCCAGAGCTCTTATGGTGTGCACAGACTGCCCTCTTATGGCCCATATGCACTTTTGACCTCCAATGACCCTACATTACCTTTGAACCCAAAATATCAAAAACATTCTTCCAAGTTAAGTGGTATAGACACCAACTTGCTCAAAATGAACCACTGGCCAAGACCATGGGCTATATGTCAATTGACCTGTAATGACCCTAACTGACCTATGACCCCACAACTTCCCTAACCATCCCAATGGATGGATTTACGCGTTCATTTTGATGCAGTTAACATTTATGTGTATTATAACAGTGCATGATCTGTCAGGATCATTAATCTTTCTCTTCTGGCGTATGAGGCAGCAGTAGATATGTTGTAGCGTTGGAGCCAACTCCCTGTTGATTGGTTGGGTTTGAGAATCTGTTGTCCAACGGTGGAGAAAGGTAGGGGCACTCATTGAGAATGTGATCCGCAGGTTGTGATGGAGAAGAACCACGTTGGCAGGCTAGCGATGGCCTCATCGCATCGGTGCATATTGCTAATGAAGCGACCGACTCCTGTGAGAATCCGGTTTTAAGGTGACCCATTACTTGCGCGGAAGATTGCTGCCAGGTGGTCTGTTTTAGGTGTAATGGAGAGTTTAGCCAGGCAGTATTCCATGACTGTAAGATGCTGAATGGTGAACTGGAGAGTTTTTTGCAGCGTGTCGGCAGAAAGGTAGGCGAGAGCACAGTCTCTGTCTACCGAGATGGTTTGATTCTTTGACAGTGTATGCAGCAGGTGCTTGCTTTTGTCCAGCAGGGCCTTGTTCACTAGTTTATGCGTGCGGTGTTTTCTCTCGAAGTATGCAGGTGCAATGCCTGAAAAGCAACTGGTAGGAATTCAGATGGAGAGGAACGGAGGCGCAAGTGAGGTTCTCAGTGGTCTCGTTGGTACTGTGTCCAGCTTCTTGTGTTGGGAGCTGTTTGCAACAATGCTGGGGGCTGGGGGCGGCATATTCACAGTTGCTGTAAGACCAGAGCCAAGCAGTGGGCGTAGGGTGCGTTGGGCTGGCCACCCATGAAGATCCAGCAAGTCGGAACAGGAGGTTTATTCCTCGAAAGATACCTTGGCGCATACGGGGACCGAGGTGCTGCCGGTAGGTAGATGCCGGTCAAAGCTTCACTTCCCAAGTAGGTTGGTGTAGGTTGTATGGCAGAGAGGCGCTCCATTGAGGTTGATTGAAGCTGGC
This sequence comes from Ophioderma brevispina, assembly GCA_023653785.1. NCBI lineage: Eukaryota > Metazoa > Echinodermata > Ophiuroidea > Amphilepidida > Ophiodermatidae > Ophioderma > Ophioderma brevispina. The sequence goes on from JAMKCH010056499.1 coordinate 77,451, forward strand.
GATGAGCCTCTTTGGTGTGAGGTGGAAGGCAGTAGCGGTGGTCTTGGCTTCGACTCAGCTTCAGTCTCCATGTCTTGAGATATGCGCAAGTAGGGCCATGTCTGTAGTAAGGGTGCTTTCTACTTCTGTCCAGTGCTGTTACGAGTGGGGAGGGCAAGATCATCGCGTAGCCATATTGTGAGATGTTGTTTGAGGTAAATAGCTGGATATAAAGTTGAACAGCATACGAGCCAGTACAGATCCTTTGGTACTCCGTTCCTCAGACGACGCTGACGGCTACTCTGCCCATCGCTGGTCTTGTAGAATCAAAACTCCGGTTTGCAAGCATGTTAATATTGAATTGTACAGGTGGCGATCCGGGATGGTCTGAGAAGCTTGAGGTGGTCAGGACCTGTTGCCACACGGTGTCGTATGTTGCAGTAAGGTCCACCAATATGACGCCTGCCTTACGGCGCTTTCAAAGCTTTCCTCACTATCATTTTGAGTTTTACAATCCGATGGGACAGGGCTCGGCCACGGCGAAATCAGGTGGTTCTCAGGCAGATGGGGATCAAAACGACGGGCTCCAACCGGACCAGGACTCATCCTCTCAAGGAGTAATAGAGTATATGGGGGCGCCAGGACAGAACAATCTCGCGGAAACCCCTATTGAGCAGATTTTGACCAATTCTACCCAAAACACCCACCAACTAGACCCCCAATCTTCAAGTAAAGGACATCGCCGGATAAGGATGAGGCGTCTTCTATAGTTTTCATGAGAAAGGATGAATTTGAAACATTCCGCATATTAATGCGACATGCTCAAAGTTTACCTTTTTGTGGTTTTCAAAAAAAATCCACTAACATAAATTCTCAAATAATCTTTTATTTAAAATTAAATACAGGCTTTCAATGGGTAATGAAATTTCAAAATAGAACCCTTTCCCCCCCAAGAATCAGAATGCCGCTTTGCAAGGATGTGCGTTTATTAATTAGACAACAATATGTCAGTGGCGTTCTGGTTCTTGGGGGGGAAGACCCCCATTTTTGCATTTTTTGTTTATGGGGCTGAACATAAACGGAATTGCAAAAGAGTAAAACAACAACAAAACCTATTAAATTACATTCCATCCACGCTATGAGGGAGGGCATGCTAATCTACCACTCAGTGCAGTAGCCTTGGATGGGAACATGTTAACACCGTGACCATGCAGGTTCTGGGTATCATAAATCTACTAAAAGTAGGGGTGTGTTTGATCAATATATAATGGTTAATGAAAGCTTATTGAAACTGGCCATGATAAATGGCGATTTTAATAGGAGCAGGAGAGTTAACTTGCTCATGATTTAAATAACTTGGCCATGGGCCTTCAGATACGGCATGTCTTGCATATAGGTTGCTGGTGTGATGACGGTTTGGAATCCAAATCTTCTTAGCACTCAAGCTAATAGGTATGTGGGTATTGTTATAAAGGCTGCCTCATGTAGCTTATTTGTAGCTTATGAAGGACAAAGTGTCTATCTAGGCATCATTTACAAGCTCTAAACATGGCAGCTATGCAACATCTTCCTGTTTCTTTTCTTCATTTAAATCATAAATGGTCGTTGCAATGGCGCATGCCTCTCCAGCGATTGCTTTTTCCAGAGATCATTCCCTGAAATTTCTCAAACTTTCCCTCCTTTTTTCTTTTTTCTTGATACAAGTGTATTTTGAGGTAGAAACACCTTGCACACATGATTAAGTAGTTGTAAAACACCAAGGCCCAAAATTGATGATGAACTATAACTATGATGATTATAGAGGGCCTCTCCATTTCATAGGAAAATTATCCGGCGATGTCCTTTCGCAAATCAATCTGAAAATCTGACATTTTAGCCAAATTACCTGCCTAAGTGGTCGGTAAAATAACACTGAATACCCCCAGCTTAAAAACCATTGCCAACAGGAATGGGGTGAAAAAATAATGTGCACCACTGTTAAAAATGTCGTAAATTAGAAAAACAGATTTTCCGTAAATTTACGGAAAATCTTTTTTAGAAAAACAATAAGATAAAAAACAAAAAACATAAAAAATGTTAATTTACGGAAATATTTTCAAAATTTTCTGGCAGCAATATTTCCGGAATTTTTTTTTTGGTTCCGTAATTTTAAATTACGGAAAATTCGTAAAAACACATTTTTTGTTCCCGTAATATGAGACAATTTCTGTAAAATTAACGTTAAAGTTCCGTTATTTGACAGAAATTTCTGTAAATTTACCCTAAAAATGACTGGAAATCCTGCTGCCAGAAATTTCCGTAATTTACGGAATATTTTTAACAGGGGTGGGAGCTAATGAAAACTATTCAATAGATTAAATAAGAACAAACAAATAAATTCAACAACACCAAGCCTATGATTCAATATACCCTGGAGGTTGCTCATTGCAATCTCTTGCCCCTCCAGAATACCTTTTTATTCAGCTTCATCACGAATTTCTTTCTCTTCTTTCGGATATAACTCTTTGCGTAATCCTTTTACGATACTAATTTGTGATTTGTGATCGCGAAAACTTTCTATTTTCCGAATAATAACCCCAAATTCCTCCTCATCGCTTATTTCCCATCCGTTAAAGCTTTTGATACAAGATCATTTACGGTTGATAATTTTGACAAGGCAACAAATTTAATTCGTTCCTTGTTTTTCACATTTCCTTTAAAACAAGCTTGCTTATTTTTGAGCTACCACACCAAACACAAAACATGTTTGAGATTGCAACACATACCGAGAAGGGAGGGCCCAAATTATAGCGGCCAATAATGTAGCAAGGCTATTAGTCAGCTGTACTACTAGCAACTGCGTCAATCAGATTAAACTAGTTATTACCACAAAATATGGCATTTTAATAATATGGACATAGAAAACAATACAATAGTTTAATGAACCGGTAGACACTTCACCGTGGATCCACCAAACCTAAAAATCCAAAACGTGTTGAGCAAGGAAAAAGGTTGGCCGAATGGAATCAGGAAAATAAAAAAAAGCAAAGTTAGAACCTGTGCAGCAGCGCTCCATGAATGACTCGCTGCACAGCAAGTGCATGGACACAAATTATTGGATTATAGGAGGTATATTAATTGCTGTGGAATTATTGTTGGTCTGTATTTTTACCCATCGTGGTGCACAAGCGCCTGCACAAATACCCGCACATGGTGCCACCAAATACTGCACAAGTGGCCTTCACAAGTGCCGCTGCAGGAATTCCCGCAATGCCTGTGGGCGATCCTTTTGTTATGGCAATAACCAAATTTAAAAAAAATTTTCTATATTTATGGATTGAACACAATTGTCCATGTGCTTACCACTCAGCAGTTCTTGTGACTTATGTTGACAAACTCAATGCTTACTAAAAGCTTCTCAAGGTGAAGCCAGCTGATTTGGGTCTATTCAATCTCAAAGATAGCATGATGTTAACGGCAATATCTACAGCACATGATGACTAAAGATGCTCTTATCAAAAAAGGCATTCTACCGCCAAATATAAATGTCAATCCCCACCTTAAAAAAAATACAATATATATTGGCATCTGCAATGGCAATGATGGTTGGAGGTGCACCTAACAAATGCTCTTGCATTCTCTGAAGTATTTCTTTTTCAGTCAACTAAGTGGATCGGCAGAACGCACGACCTAATATGGCAATGGACAAATTTAATACGACGGGATATTTGGGAATGACGCGCCTTGAACGCATGATTTATTAATCAAAAATTAAAGGAACAAGATTAGCAGAACAGACATTCAAAATGTTTACTGAGGCTCTGCAAAATATTATTTATTAACTGATGAAAACTTGAAATGTCCTCCCGAGCCGCAAGTTATCAGATTGTTCTACATGAAGATGACATGGTTAAAATACAAAACACTGAGCTGGCAATTGTAAGTGTTGGATTATTAATTCCTGGATATTAATTACAGATTTTTTAGTTCACTCCAAACAATATTCCATTCTTCATCTCTTTTTTTAAGCGTTCGCTTCAACCGGGCAAATTGATAAAGTGCAAGATACTCCTGTTTTCCATATCATCCGTGGTAAATAACATTCAATTTTTGTAGATAAGATAGATATGTGGCTTATTTGGACCCCAGATGGATGCTGTTTCCGTATCTCCTCACGTATTTTAATAATATTCTGAAACGTGAACTAGCTTTGTATACTAACTCCTCAGTGTATTGGAGGTTTATCGCCAGTAAGCGCTATAAAGAAGTGAGATGTGTAATTTATAGTAATTGGACAACTTTAAGTCTTTTAGTATCTTTCTTAAAGACTTGGGCGAGATTTTATGAATGTTGTGTTTTCATGATACAGACTATCTTCTTAAAACATTGCTATCTATTTGTTAGTATTTATACCCTAGAATTGCAAAGCTGAGCCTTTCCATAAATGTTTTTTCAGTTTAATTCAACTTTTGATGGTTAATATGCAACCATTTGGCATTGGTAGATAAGCTTCATTCCTACTAGCAAGACGCCCACATTCAGACAGATGAATAAGTTCATCAAAGATTTCCATTTCAATTTTATGTCAGGGGGCCAAATATACGTCTCTCTTATATCCCCAGCCCCTTTTTCCAGCTATTTCCCTTTCTACGTTTTGTTCATACTCGGAATCGCTATTTACCCGCTTTTCTGTAATACCTCATTCAATGTTCTTCGCGTGCTATACCGTAGTCAATAAAATTATTTCATTTATATATAACAAAACATGTCTTCAAATGAACGACAATGTCCAAAATTTATTACAGTCCAGAGGGTTATTGGTGCGGCATTGCTGCTATAAAAGCTAGCATCAGCTGCGGGTGGTTTCTGAACAGTTGGCAAAAAATTGTTAAAAAAACAGCAGCGGCAAATATATTTACCCGCTCCCAAATACGTACCAAGACCTAAATTCGACATTGCCATTCCCAATCAACGCATCAAACGGATTTACTTGTTTTCTTCCTCATGACAGTGTACCAATTGGTAGCTCAAAAAGACGCAAAATTCAAATGTATGGTTTGACCGTAGTAGATATCGCATCTCGTTATAAGGAAGCGGAACCGTTATCTTCGAAGGAATCTAAAGATGTTGCAGATGCAGTTTCTACAATTTACAAGCGTGGACCTCTGAAATGGCCTACGTTATTACAAGTTGACCCTGGTCGCAGCATTCATTGGAACGGTAAACAATTACTGAACTGCGCATCATGTTGAAATAAGAAGAGGCGAAAGGGGCCTACAAAGAGCTCAGGGAATTGTTGAAAGATTTTTAAGGTGGATGCTGCACGATCGAATTCATCCTGGCCTTTTCTTTAAAATTTGATATTGTGATTTTCATTGGTGCTGATTCAAATCAAAATAAAAAAATGGGGTTACGGGCTTCGTTCGCGAGATATTTACGTATAAAAAACGGCATTTTTTGGCACAATTGTACACAGTCCTATGGGAAATGTGATAAAATGGTGTAAAAATTATCACAGCAAGAAAACGCTTCCTGGATTTTTCTAATTTTTATTATGGTCAGGGTTCCAACCATAAACGTCCCAAAAATAAAATAAAATTGGGGGTCCGGGCTTACTTTTTTCGTTATTGCCCCTAATGTGGCAACAATTGCAAAACCGTATTTTCGTCTGTATTGTTTCGGCGACGCGTAAATTTGACTACGCCCTCGCGCATCACGCGAGAGTTCCGCAAGCGTATCGGTAGCGAAGAGGAGCGTATCCAGAATCTATATCGCTGGTTCCTACGCGCTTGGTTGGGAGAGGCGATGGAAGAATAGCGCAAGGCAAATTTTGTTTTTAAATTTCGCGCACATAATAACGAATATAATTTTATTATGCAATATTTGCTGCGTTGGGGGGCGTGTTCGCAGAACCACTTCGCCTCTTGTTCCCCCCCCCCGCGAAAAAAGGACTGATTGTGTTGCTAGGGCTTCAATCTACTAGGAGATTCCTGCGCGTACTGACCGTACCAGGGTTCGCCAGTTTCTTCCACCGGCGGAAAAAACCGCGGTTTTTACCCGCGGTTTTTTTCCACTTGGAAGAACTAGTTTTCTTCCAGTTTCTTCCACTGAAGCGGAAGAACTAAAAAGTCATTTAAAAATGTTCTATTTTAAAGCCAATGACTTCCATTTTGGTTTTTATTATAACAGTGAATTAAAACAGTTAATAATTTAAAATACCCATTCAGGGACCCCCTACCTACCCCATGCAATGGCATAATTAAACTCACATTGATTCATAAGACCTAAATAAATCCAAATACTGGAAGGAACTGATTAGACACTTTGACACAAGCAAGGCCAAGCAGGGACTCCTTGTAAAGACGTGCACCTCTTAAATTCTTTAAAAGTCTCCCTAACCCAGATTCTCCCACTAGAATCAATCCAAAGTATGATATATGATTATACACAACATTTAAACAAAGACCGTAATGGTTGCTACTTTATGATTTGTATTTTAAATTAATTGACCATACGATTTTAAAAGCTTTTTTCTTGTTTGCATCTACATTACACTGTGATAGTATAATGTGCACATGGAAAGATTTTGGAAAATGGGTTACAATACCATCTGTATAATTTTGTTTTACAAAATTGCAATAAAAAAAAACAAATTTACTTTATACTTGCAGGTATACTCACATGCTATATAAACTTGGAATTAATTTTGAAAACAAAAGATTGTAAATATAACTAAAATTCGCCTTGATGATTTGAAGTGGCAATCAGATGACTCGTGTAATTTAGTTTGTTGTTCATGATACATTTCTTTATTTCTTCCAGTTTCTTCCCTTTTCTTCCGGAAGAAACTGGAAGAAACACCTTTTTTTTCCAGTTTCTTCCTTTTCCGGAAAAATAGGTTTCTTCCGGAAGTTTCGGAACCCTGCTGACTCGTAACGCTGTGCACACATCGTGCGCATCCACCTTAATCGAACATTAGCCGAACGTTGGTTGGTCATCAGTATGCTCAGGAAATATTGTTGGAGGCACGAGGAGGAAAAAAGTTTATATCTTCAGAATGGGCTGGTTGTCTACCAGAGTTTGTTCAAAGCGTTGAATGTTGAACCCACTCGGCTAATAGGAATGAAGCCTTCGGAAGCCATAAAAATAAAACTGTAAAGGTGCCATCATCGGCACCTACCAAACATGAATGAAAAGCGGATTACCACCCAATGGTGGGGTACGTTTTTTTTTTTATATCAAGCAGGTGAATTAGAAGGCGGATATCGAAAAGAGCAACGATCAATATGGTCTTTGGATATCTATAAAGTCAGCGTGCTGTTTGAACAAGGTGACCTATTTTGTTTATCTGAATATGTAAAAGAGGAGTTTGTACGCCTATAAGAATACCTTTGTACCCCGAACACGAATTCCGCGGGTCCGTGATGGTGTCTGCTGCCAGGTGGCAAAATGACCAGCTAGTGTGTAAATCCCATCATATCATAATCCACCGTTTGGAGTCAAAAGTAAGAGATTTTGTTTACATAAAATCCATACAGCTGATTGTTCCATACTCCTAACAGATTCTCCCATGATTAGAGACTGGTTTGATTTACACAAATGTTTCTTTGTAGTTTTCATGAAGTTTTGTTTTTTAACAACATATTTTTTAACGCCTTTGGCTTTTCGTATGTTGCCGCCACGCCCCCCACCCCCCCCCCCCCCCCGCCCCCCCCTTTACCAATAGAATACATCTTTGGGTCTTACTCCTACATATTCAATTATGGCACACCCGCGCATCATCTTTCATTTTACCAGCCACTTTTTGTTTGTAGTGCGGGTAGTAGTGATCTTGGGGTAATCGCTTGTGGTCCATATAAATCAGGATTTGAGCCGATTCTCTGTACACGTCATCAGTTTGTATTTTCCATCAGAAATGCATCGGTTATCTGTGTGTTAAAGCAGCATACATTTTTCACCATATTGTCTTTTCATTTGATTATTAAGAAGTCATAACATCAGAAGCTTGCTCAAATCAGACTGCTCATTCCCTAAAGCATAAACAGGTCGGTTTAGAACTAAACTATCTTTGTACATGTGTATTGCTGCAAGATCGTTGTCAAAGATCTTTTGTCGGTCCATGATGGTTTTGGGCTATAACTTTCGTAGTACATCATCTTTCATGTGAACGTATATATTTGAATCTACACGCTTTCGTCGCTCTCCATAGTTTTACCAAACACAGAATGATTCATAAGTTTGTCAGGTCTTTGTCAAAATTTTAGTTGGTTGACTTTCCTTAGCTCGGTGTTCATCCTAATATAAGGTTTCCATCCATGGACTTTGATTGAATGCAAGGACACGGTGAATTTGTTTTAAGCGCATTCCTAAAGAACAGATACAACTGTAAATGTTCTGTAGTGTCCCACATATTTGGCTTTTGTCCTTTAAATAGGCCAAGTTTCTTGATTTTTGGTATTTGTTATTCACCCAGAGTTGCCTTTGAGAAGGATATAGCCACTCATCAGTCCTTCAAGACTTTCAGGTGTCCATGGTAATCATTATGCAATGTTGTGTCAAGTTCTTTAGGTTATTCCGAAATCAACTTGCAATAATGCTCCTGTTGGTGAATTTGTGGAAGAGTCAGAATTGTATATTCAATCTGCACTCACCCACCGGAAATTACCTGTTGGTAAAGACTGAGACATTGCCCAGCCCTAAAGGTTTGTTTTCATCTAAAAATATATTATGTAGTTGTTTGCCTCTTTGAGGGTTTAAAATTTGGAGTAAGTGGGTTGTTAGAGATTTTGCATAGTCGTTGGATACCTGACAATTCCCCACGGAGCCTTTTTCAATAAAGAGACACATGTTTCATCTGTTAGTAATTCAACTGCATGCCTTGTCTTTTTCAAAGTTCATCCCAACTTAGTCCTGGGTGTGTAATAATGTGCGGGCTAATTCCATATTGTCTAAGGCAAGTTGTTCTAAAGTTTTTCGAAGACATCTGCTAAGAGGATAAACGTCCAGTTCTAAAATACAGATCATGGTAATCTCCGTAGATTTTTACAGCCGCATGTATCATACATTTTGTGCTGTTGAGTCTCTTCGGAAAACACTCGTCTTGTAAGTCCAACTGTAAAACTTATCCATAGGGTGCAGTTGCACTCGTGAAAACGATGCCACCGTCCATGTACACATATGGGTAAACTCCTTTTCTAAGCTTAAGGAGTAATTCTCGTCGAAATTGGTTAGGTTTCAACATGTTTGTATGCGAAGTCTTCTGGTTTATCTCGCATTATTAATTTTTCAAGAGAAGTCAATAAGAATTGCGCACTATCAGTGACTCTACTTTGACGTGCAGAGAGAATGAGATTTACTTTTCCATGTTATTGGATGCATTTTATATTACCTTCTGTTTGGCTAATAGATTGCTTATCAATGTGCATCGTATCCTCTGAGATGTGAAAGACTACATGAATAATTATTGTTTGGATTTAGTCTGATTTTAATTGCCGAGTATGCGCGGCTCACGAACTTTCCTGTTAGATGAAAATTGTCTCGTACTTTGTCCAGATTTCCTCTCTTGGTTTCCTTGGACACCTTTTTCCATGAGTTGATGGGCCTCTGTAGCAATGTGTGGTATTATTGTAAGTTTGCCAGTCTTCAGAAGTCATCTGTATCGACTGGGGGTTCTTACAAACTCTTTATTTGATTTTCTGTTGCTCAAGACGTGAGAAACATTTTTGTGTATTAGGCCCTCTGTAAACGACGGGTTGTCCCACTGCTCCGTCAGATCTCACAACATTGTAGAAAAACCACATGCTTCGTGTATTTGGGTTCGTTGGGTATTGCTCTGAGGTGAAGAATCGAGTAGGCCCTAATCTTCGTTATCATCAATGCAAAGTCCGCGTAATTATGAAGGGAGCTTTCATCATTTGTCGGTGCCAGTTTTCAAATTCTAGTAGGGATTTTTCCGGTTGAGGCATTTCTATTCTAATGGCTCGTTCACCGTTACCTCGGCATTCTGGTTTGTGTTGTTTGAGCAAGTCTTCCCTTATATAACCATGCAGACAGCGTTCACCTAGGACTTACTTCTTTGTTTTTTGTCCTGATCGTAGATTAAGCGTTCAGTCTTACTCCAAGTGTAATGTTGTAAAGTCCATCTTTCTTGGATTCTCAATGAGCATCAAATTAATTCTAGCTATTTCAGAAGGTTGCTTGATTAACTGATGCACAGTAACACGTTTTTTCCATCCAAATACATTAATTGCAAGATTATTGGTTTTTTCTCTCTTTTTTGTATTTGACTTGATGAGGGTGGGGGTGTCAATGCCAGAGAATCAAGCATATTTGTTTGGATATTTTGAGGGTCTTTCAGCATGTACTTTAACAGGAAATTTGGCAGACTAATGGCCCATCTCATCAGTATCATCTTTTGTATTGTACATTAATAATAGCCTGTTTATTTTTAGGCTTTAGGCAAGTCAATATAAGACCCCCACGCAGTGGTTGGTAATTGGCGATTTTCCATAGGGTTTCAATACGTTCTATAACCCCCAGTTAGAGCCATTCCTTTGCCACTGTCTATTCTGCTTTTAATTCCTCAAATGGACCATCAAGTTTAATCCTCACTCTCATTAGTATTGTAATTCGAGTGTGGTAAAATGTTGGCAGAGCATACTTCTGGTTTCTTGGGCCTTTATGCTAAGACTTTAAGCCCTAATTGATATTCAAACTCCCAAATTTGAAAGCTCATCGGTTAGTACACGCTAATTTTTTGTTTTGATCTCTTCCAAAAAGATAATAACATCCTTTCAGTTTTATAACCGAGGGGGACATTATTTCATACCTTTTTAAAAATTTGCAATTGTATGTGGTGTTTTGTTTGAATTCCTAGAAAAGGAACGTGTATGGTTGCTCCATTTCACCCCTGAGCTCATCCATTGAGGGTATTTGATAAGGGTTTGCACTACTTTTTTTTAGGCGTAATACCTACATAACCCAAAATCAAAAACCGAATTTTTTAACGTTGACATTGAGTAGAATGATCCTTTTCCTTATGTTAACTTAACCCAATTGTCATTGTAAATAAAACAAGCAACCCATTATTGACGTTTTAAACTGCATATATTTAATATTACCATCAATTCCAGGAGGTTTTAAAATTCTTCATACGTGCTTTGAATTAGAATGTAGCCAATATATATAGTTATTACTTCTTTAAAATGTTTTTTATTTAATAATTTAATTTCTTGGCCACATAGGCATAAATATCCCAAAACTTCGGACCACGGGCCAAAATATGTCCATACAGGGATAGACAAGACACTAGGTGTCGAAACTGCCTGGTTAATTGAGGTCAACATTTTACATACACATTGTAAAATAGCCAGGGATAGATCAAGGACCGACCAAAAGCAGACCCCCTGCCACTGTGTCTCAGTGCAGTCCCCTCAGGAACGTTAATACATTTCCACTGAGTTGCCCGTTGTGCGTGTTTTTTATTGACAATTTTAAGCCAGTTTAAGGTAATTATGTGTCTGCAATATCATGTGAGATGTGAACAACTATTATCAAAACCTATTTTTAACATGAAATGTGTGATGTTGTCTACGATGTTGATTCTTTGTTATGATGATGTATTTTGGCTGATACTTTAGTATGTTTAGCTCTAAATCCCACAAATAATCTTTCGCATAAAGTGGGCAAGATACATTTTTTACCATATATTAACCAATTTTGTTTGGTGAAACACAGTTTACCTTTAAAAGGAAAACAAGTATTATATAAAGATATATACAGCTGTAATTTTAACCTGTAAGTATTTTGTAAATGTAGACCCCTTTATTCTAAAAGTGGATTGGACTTATTTAACGTGTTAAAAAACATACACGTGTTTCAAATCACTAGCTTCTACTAAAGACACTAAATTTTAGTAACACACACACGCACACATACACGAAAGTGGGTTGACTTGAGGTCATTATCAATTTGTTAAAAAAAAACCGCCAGTCCCACCGGTTATCCTTACACAATAATACAGGTAAATTACACACAAATCATCCAGGCAGGATAAATAATTAAAACCAGTACAATATACCAGTTATAAAAATTCATTTATCAAAAACAGCTGTTTCACCTAGACAAGTCTTTTATTTATAGAACGTGGATTTTTAGAATCAACCCGCATACCAAATGACTCGAATGTCAGAAGATAAGGGACAGTCTTAAATGGCTGAAAAGGGATTTCTTATGTTCAATGTATACCCTGCTTATCAAGCACAGAGTTTGTTTTTTGGAATGAATTATCGACCGATTTGTGTGAGTCAATACAAAAACAATTTTTAAGGTTGAGAGCACAGAGTTTTTTGGAATGAAGTATAGACCATTTGTATGAGTCAACACACAAATAAAATCTCAATCTGTGGTTTGGTATAGTAATTCTTATGATCAGGCAGTTTCAAAAACGTCTACTAGTTTTAATTAACATGCTATAATTTGCTGGAATCTGACATCTCAGAGTATGTAATCTAAACTACGATCAAACTATAACAGCGTTGCGCTGGATTTTGTTTTAGCTTGTAACAAGTCCAGGTTTGGACCGAACATGGCGAGGGAAATTTTTCGAGTTTTTGTTTTAACTCTGTTGTTAAACTTGAAGGCGAGAATCCCTTGTTTAAACTTAAATTAAGAATTAACGCCTCACCAAACTGCGTGTTCAAATAGTCCCCGCTCGTATGTATAAATTTGCCTTTCTTTTAGTTCACACCTTTGATTGCATTAAGTGCGTTCTTTTTGTTCGCAACTGTTTCAAATTCCTCCTGTGTTATGGTTGCCATTGTATATCTAGGTTAGAATGATTCTTTAAACTAAAACATCATAATAGTAAGATGCCAAAGCTCTATAATATAAATAAATGAATGACCTGGTTAATCAATGGTAGTCTTTTTAGAATAACCTGCGGCATTCGTTGGTAGGGCACGCGTGTATGAAGGTCAAATAGAAATACTTGGCAATAATTCTCTTGCACGCCTGGATGAATGGAGTCATAACAAAACGCAGTTACCAATGAATTAGGTGGAGTACATTTGCTACACACCCAACTATACTCGAGTAAACAAAAATAAGGTGTTATGATACTAATATAACTCACCATATGTTATGATCTCAAACAAAAATATGCTTTCAAGGCACCTCCCACATTTCTAATTTATAAATTGGCTGAATACCATAAACAATTATAAATAAAAAATGAGGTAAAGTCATCTATGGTAATTTCCTAAAATAGCATCATTGTGAGCTATATAAGCCTGACACGAAACATTTTTGGTATTAGTACCCTGTAAAACCATTCCTATCAACATGTCCTATCATCAGGAACTTTCCAAATAACTCATCACGTGGTATAATACCAAGCCATGAAAGTTTCTAACGTAGATTCTGACGAGATTGATTTACTCTGCGACCAGTTCTCAGCGCCTTAGAATCGCAACCAAGAAACTAAAATACGACCAAAATCGAAAAGGCCCACAACCTTATCAGATGAGAAACTATTCAAGCAACGTACTAATTCCCAGATTCATCGAAGCTAATAGGGGCGCAAGATCTCAGCCGAAGTCGCTCCTTTAACAAAAACCCAAATTTAGTACATAATGGAATTTTTGGGGGGGTTTTTTTTTTTTTTTTATATGGCTTAAAATTATTGTTTAAATTATAGGTGTCTGGAAAATTTTTTACACGGTTTTGCATCAAGTGGTTTAGGAGGTTATACTTATAACATCAAATTTGCATAATTTTTTGTTTTCAACTCCTGTTTTCTTTTTCCGGGTATAACAGCAATATAAAATATATAGTTGTTATTTTTTGTTGATTTTTGAAGGCAGTGATTGGATGTATCTAACACATACTTACTTGTGATAAATGATGTTTTTCAGGTGTGTTATTTTTTGAATCAATAATGCAACTTTTGATTTTTAATCAACTTGACCACTTTTGGTTTATGATTTCTCGTCACAAATCCTGAATCATGTGGAAATCTGCACTTCAATTATATTCTTGAACTAATCTACAACCTGTCACAGCAGTAACAGGATGATTGCCACAAAAAAATGAAGTTGCGTTTCAAAATATAACTGGCGTGTATTTGGTTGAAAGCCGTTGAAAATTCGCATCAAGATACAACATGTGACGATACAGCCTGTGTTCCTTCAGTAGCCACGTGAGAGCCGCCAACATTTAACCATTTTCTCACAATGCGTACGTGTCAATAGAGAAGCCTATTGTGACGTAGAAAACGCAGCAGCGGGCGGCGCCCCCCCCCCCCCCCCGCCCCCGCCCGGCCCTAATGCCTGGACAAAAGCTTGTGAGTTATAATAACTAGCGGTTCCCGCGCTTCGCGTCGGGCAACCGCTAGCTGATTTGAATGGGAGCTGTCCACTAAACCTGTTTGAATCAGTCTTCTATAATTGTAAATATATATTTTCTCCAAGGTTTTCTCCTTTCTCACCAAAATTTGGCAACATCACCCTTATTTATGGGCAATTTGGCTGCCTTTCACCCAATAACCCGTTTTGGCACCACATTTCTCCTCAGGGAATGCCCCAAGCTCCAACTTTTCCCCTAAAGACACGCCTTTTTAAAAGACAGTTTAGAAATTTCCACAAAAAATCACCCTTATTAATGGGCATTTTGTCTGCCTTTCACCCAAGAACCTTTTTTTTGGCACATTCTCTATCCACATGAATGCAACAAGCTTTGAAAGCAGCAGCCTTAACCCATTATTTCATACGGTGTGAAATTATTTTTTTTAGTGCGCTTCGCGCAAAATTCAAACAAAATAAGTCATTGAAAGACTATTTTCAAACTGAATTAAAAGTGATTATAGCAAAAATTGGTGGTGTACAATTGTGTGCTGGGGGGGGGGGGGGCCGCACTAACCTATGAAATGGATATGGGTGTAAGGCCGCGCTTTCCAAGCCCTGGGGCATTGGGTGACAGAGGACTGAAACAAATAGGGGCGCGCGGGCAACCCCGCCTAGCTGATGTGGAATGGGGAGCGGTGCACTTCACTAAACCCGTTGATCAGTCTTCTATAATTGTAAATAAATAATTTTTTGAAAAAGCTTGAAAAAGAAGGACAAAAATGGCAACAATCACCTATTTCATGGGCAATCTGGCTGCCTTTACCCAATAACCGTTTGGCACATCTCTATCAGCGAATGCCCCAAGCTCCAAATTTTCACCCAAGACACGCTTTTTAAAAGTTTAGCAAATTTCCACAAAAAATCACCCTTATTTATGGCGCATTTTGGCTGGCCTTTCACCCAAGAACACCTTTTTAGACACATTCTTATCACTGAATGCCCCAAGCTTTGAAAGCACCCATATTTTCATACGGTGAAATTATTTTTTTTAGGCGCTTCGCGCAAAATTCAAACAAATAGTCGTTGAAAGAACCTATTTCAAACTGGAAAAATGAAAAAACGTGATTATAAGCAAAAAGTGGTGGTTGTAAATGTGTGCTCGGGGGGGGGGGGGGAGGGGCACTAGCCACTAACATATGAATCGGATATGGCGTGTACGGCTCGCGCTTCCAACCCTGGGGCATTGGGTTACAGAGGACTGGAAAAATAGGGGGCGCGAGGGCAAACCGCTAGTGATCTTTGAATGGGAGCGGTCATTAAACCGGTTGATCAGTCTTCAGAGAATTGTAAATATATATTTTCTCAAGTTTTCTCCATTTCTTACCCAAAATTGGCAATCATCACCCTTATTTATGGGCGATCTGGCTGCCTTCACCCAATAACCCGTTTTGGAACATTCTTATCACGAAGCACCCAAGCTCCAAATGTCACCCAAAGACCACGCTTTTTAAAAGTTTTTAGCAAATTTCCACAAACAATCACCCTTATTTATGTGGCCATTTTGGCTGCCTTTCACCCAAGAACCCTTTTTTAGAACCATTCTCTATCACTGAATCCCCAAGCGTTTGAAAGCACCCATATTTTAATACGGGAAAGTTGTGTGTTGAAATTGAAAATATTTTTTGTAGTGAGCTTCGCGGCAAAATTCAAAACAAATAGTCATTTGAACGAACTATTTCAGATGAAATAAACGTGATTATAGCAAAAAAAATGGTGGTGTACAATTGTGTCTAGGGGGGGGGGGGGGGGGGGGGCAATCACCTATGAAATGGATATGGGTGTAAGGCTCGCGATTCTAAATCCAGGGGCAGTGGGTTGACAGAGGACTGAAAAAATAGGGGTCTAACAGCCAAAGTGCCCCAAAATACGGGCTTTCAGAGTGATTAAATATGCCAACATTTTCGAAAAAATGGGGTCTTTGGGCAAGATTTTTGCGAAAAATGAAGGTTTGGTGAACATGTTCAAAATTTTCTCCCAACCCAACAAAATAGGGGCCTTTGGTGACAGTGGTAAACTTCACAAAATATAGGTCTTTGGGTGATTTTTTTTAAGAGGGATTTGGGTGACAACGATGCAAAAAAGGGGGACTTATATCAAAAATCCTCTGCAAAATCTCTGCAAAAATACTGTTGAGTATGCCTTCACACCCTATATACCACGCGTGTGAACACTGAAAACTGACCATAAATTGAATGCAAACATTCGAGGACTTATCTCTAACAATAGATTAACAAATAACAACCTTGATTTTGGCATTAGACCTACAAATTGAAGATATTGGTAATGATGTCAAATTTTGATTTAAAGTGCAAAGAATTAATTAAAAGATTCTCGTTAGCTTTGGTTTGTAATGATCCGGGTATTACATCATGATTACACTACTGACATGCCAACCATCTACGATTCACGAGTATATTTGGATTTTGCTTAGTGGATTCTCCAGGCACATATTGCACAACGATTAGCTCTGGTTCAGAGCCATCGTTTTTTTTTTTTTTTTTATTAATTTTTTTTGGTGTTGAAAGTCGCGGTATTTGGGGCCTAAATCGTACGGAAAAATGTTTTTCTGCTCTCAAACTCTCACATCAAACGGATTGGATTGAAATAACGGCGAGAAACTTTACGGATGGGTGGGGTAATAAAGGCATATTCCCCCGGGGTTTTGGGTAGGGACGTGCCTCCGACAGTCTGGAAGTAAGAGATCCATAGCTATACATTTTTTTTCAAAAAGGGACCCAAACCTATATCAGCGATGGAAATTTAGGGCCAAATTTAACCCAAAAATTTGCCATTATTTCCAAAAAGTTGGCCATTTTTAAGCAAATTTTTTGGCTTCCGGATGAAGAAATTAGAAATTTGACTCAATTTCCCAACAATTTTTAGAAATGTTGGATCTGATTGAGAGAAAATTGACTAATTTCCAACAAATTTGAGAAACCTTTGAAAAAGAAACACCCATTGCTTATACCAAAAATAATGACATGAAAAAATTGACTATAAGAAGGCTTGATGAAAATGGGAACGATGTCTGTGGCACGAACCCGTTTGGTCATTTGTGTTTGAGAAGAACCCCTCTGAAGAGCAATTCTATCAAAATTAAATCTTTCTAACAAATTCGGGCCATGGAAAATTTTGACAAACCCGACCCATTTACCTATACCAAAATTGGCATGAAAAAAAAGGGTGCATTGATATCCAAGAAGGTTTGAAAATGGGACCGATGTCTGTGGAACAGCCCCGTATGGTCATTTGTGTTGAGACACCCCCCCCCCCCCCCACGGGGGTCAATTCTATCAAATTAAATCTTTATATACTTAAATCGGGCCAATCCCCTTTTTTAATTGCATGCCACTGCAGGTTGCTAAACCAGACCTGCTTTATTCGAGCTAATAAGCTAATAGTTATCGCTAGTATATTACTTAGGCCTCCTAAAAAACTATGTTTATGTCATTGTTCATGTTCGACCTCCACAGCCATGCAGTACAAACATTATACCAAGGAGGAGTGCCCATAGATAAGTGCGCGAGTGTTCAGTCAGCCTTCTTGTATAGTCAGGCGGAAGGTCACCAATTATTTCTTCCAAAAATACGTTTATGATCATGATGCTAAATTCATGAAACAAAAATAGCTTAAACGTATTGTTCAACTGATTTATATGAAAAGGTTATTCTTATCTCTTAATAGTTTTTTTGTTTCCAAAAAATAAATAATTTAGAAATAAATATCAAAGAGGTCAAACAACTCGCCCACGCGATCACGATTAAACGCGGAGAACAAAAGGTCACGAAATTTGTGTCAAAATAACACGTGGAGATCATTAGGAAAGTCTTCAATTTAATTAAATACTTAGTATAATCAATCTTGAATGCTTTTACAGTAGGCCGCTTATTGTTCTCTGTTATCACCAAGAATAAATAATTTTTACATAGAAATAGCACAAGGTCAAAACTCGAAGGTGGGGGTGACAATGGGTGTAATTAAGCCACGAACAATGAATGTGTTGGATACCTCGTACCCTAGATAGACTACGCTACCCACAAATTAACGCTACTTCCTCTTTGTCAAACCACGGGAATCCAATACGCATCTACTACCGTTTACAACATGTTAGCTATGTTTCAACACTTTTATTTTGCAATCTCAATGGACAAAATTCTAAAATCATCTATCACCAGTTTGAATACAAAAACCACGATCAATCGAGAGAACGGTGGGAAGGGTATTACCCGAATAGGTACACATTCAACCATGCCACCTCCTGGTCAACATGGCCGCCTCCAGGAAACAAACATGGCGAAGTTTGATCTTTATAGTATAGATGCACGCTTGTGTCCGTACGTCATAGGATTTTGAATGTGGCCGCCTTGAATAGAACATGCAACATTAATTTCAGCTTGTTGTTTTAATTTCATATCATATCAATAAAGAAGCGGTATGCCGTTACTATAAAATATAAATATAATAATTCATACATTGGTATACTAGTATTTGATTTAGTGACTTGTGGACGAATGCTGTTGATATCGCTATAAGTGCTACAAAGACCTCAGCATTCCATTATTATGCGTTCAATGCACTAGTTATTGCATCCAGCCATCCATTCGGGAGCAAAATCACTAGTTCGAAGTGTGAATAAAGGTATTAATACAGAAGAAAGTTAGGCCACCACATACTGGTAATATAAGCTATTAACGTGACAGGAGGAATTTTTTGAGGATACGAATTTCCTCAATTGGTCACTGGATCGGTCGTAGACTATCTACCGCTAACGTTTTGAAATTTATTGGACAAACAAGTACAAAATGGAAACTGCAAAACCTGTTGTGAACTTCCTGTATCGTAATCGTCCCTATAGAAAACCATGCTTTGATTTCTGTCTGGCACGACATTGGTAATCATTCCAATATGCAAAAAACCAGGGTTCGAAAAAATTGGGGCGCTCTTTCTGGAAAAACAAAAAAAAAAAAAAAAAAAAAAAAAAAACCCCCACCCTCCCCCACCCCCCCCCCCCCCCCCCCAAGATCCCCCTCCCTTTTCCTCCTTTCCTCTTATTCACATACCGCTATTGCACCCCTGGTTCATTGCCCTTCAAGGAAGACTGGCACATTTTGCATATAGGGCACCCTACATTTGATAAATTGGTGGTTGCTTTTATATGTGTTTTTTTTCATCCTGAAATGAAAAAAGTCTAAGCTTTTCTGTTGTGTAAATCATGCATTTTGTAATAAAACCACTCCGGATTGGTTTTTAAATTCCAATGGCTTAGGTTTCGCAACTGAATACACTCAGACTTGTATAATTATGTGTAAACCATTCATACTGGTCCATGCCTTCTTATTATGTTAAGGCCTAATTCTTATAACAAAGGCAATAGATCAACGGTCCATGTAACTAAATCCTTTCGTGCGGGGTAGACGAAAAAGGTCGATTTCGTGTAAAAACCTAAAACATTGATAGACTAAACTTTAATTTTTCGGCTTGCTTTCTGATTCGGACAGTGAGGGAGGAGTGTTGAGGGTCGTCAAGAAAGGGAAATCCGTCATGTGTTCAGTTGTTCCTTTTAACATATTATTACATTAGACCAATATATATGTACCAGAAAAAATCGGTAACCTTTTTTAACGTACTATGAATTCAGCAAACATGCTTCTAATATGGAATTGATAAATCACGGGTATTAGGCGTGATTTTTTAGGCAAAATTAGGAAATAAGATACATAATCTGAAAATATAAGTTTATTTTCATTTATGTATGATGAGGAAAAGATACAAATTCTTCACATTCTTACTCTAATTGTAGTCACTCAACCATAGAAGCTCATTGATGGATAGCGTTTAGTAATAAATAGTATTTAGATAGTGTGTTTAGCCTTGAAAATAGAAAAGGAAAACAATGAGAGTTGTCAAATTCTAAACACACGTTTGAAAAGATTATAGCACAGTAATACATGACATGCTCTACATGTATGGGGGGGGGGGGGGGGGGGGGAGTTACACTTCCTAATTAATATCACTGTCTATTTCATTTTCAATTCAAGTACAGCATTCGTCTGTTTGGTGTACCGTAAGCGCAGATTGACGTTGCTAATTTCAAGTCGAAATTCAAATTCGTTTAATAATTCGGGATTTTTATATCCTCAGATGATTTGGATTTTGTGAAATCCATACGGTATAGCGCGACGGTTACATCCTGTAAGTTTACTGAATATAGCAAGTATTATTCAGTAACAATATTAATTTTATTTATAACATCTATACTAAAAACCACTTAACGTGGGACTTTATGACTGTTCTCCATGGGGTCGGCCCCCATTCACTGTAAAAACGTAAAATTAAACACGCATTTGGCACTAGTTTAAACATTTTGAATATCTAAAATCTAGCTGTTTGGATAAATATATTCAGTCATTTGGCGGTAGGTATTTAGCATTCGACGCCAAGTGTTTGATATTTGGCTGTTGTTTATTACCTCAAACTCTTGCCCATGTATGTTCTAATGTTTTTTTACTATGAACCTTGACGTAACAACTAAAGTTACTTTGATTTCCCTTCTTTCTATAGGGCAATAAAATACCTATATTTCGCTTGTGAGAAGAGAGATGGGATTTAGACACAAAATGGAATATAAACTATGCGAAACATATTTAAATATTTGCCGTGGTGTTTAGTCATTGTCGCGCAAGTGTTTAAAGATTTGACATGATTTACTCAACACTACTTCGCATCATTTTCTAACAATGTTTTTTTACGTGAATCTACGTTGTTTTGTATTTTTTATGTTCCATTTTTCATAACAGGATACAATAAAAATACTATATTTAGGCCATGTCATCAGAAGTGAGATGGGACTTAGGCACGAAGAATCTCGGTATAATCAAATTGGGATAAAGCTATGAGTGCCCATTTCAGTAAAAAGCGCGTGTTTGTTTTCGATAATGGGACCCATAAGGGATTTGGCTTTAGACTTCATATAATTGAGATGGAACTAAGATGTCAAGTCAACGAAACAAAGTTATTTGTAAGACATCTTCTGTCCGTGTCATAATTATACTGATTATACTAATAACAAGCCCTCACAGTGCAAATGACATTTAGGGGTAGGACACCTCACAATGGACATGGATAGGTATGAAAGTGTGTTAAAATATTTTATAGCTAGCTTGCGACCCTTAATATTGAAATGAGACTTAGAGCTAAGGCGCTCCAAATGAAGATTGAGTCTAGGTTATCAAATCCACCATAACTAATAAAGATGCAACGCGAAATTTCAAGTCATCCATTTTTTTTTTTTTTTTTTTTTTAAAATAATTTCTTACCTTTTATTTGGGCCCAGAAATGTCCTTAAGGTAAAGGTAATTTTGATTTGCGTATCTTTCAATATAAAATCAGATGCCGATTTTGTATTTGTTCAATACGAAATTTAGCAAATTTCACAATGTTGTACTAAAGAATACAGCTTAATCATTTTATATGGAGATACTATTGATGGAAACTCTTAAATAATTTTGCAACAAACTCAAGTGCTTTCATTTTTAGCGCTATATTTGAAATCTTTCGATACACCTTTATGGAAAAGTAAGTAACTCTTTGTGCTGTCAAATTTCTTAGATTAAACTGGAGGACAACTCTGAATTTGTTTAATATTGTCATTTTTAAACATATATTGGTGTCAAAAAGGATCAATTTTAATTCAATTGGTCAAAAATTTAACAATTATGTTGTTGAATTCCCCCGCCTGCATGGCTTTTCTGACTTTTAAGCGTATATATTGAGAGTGGGGTGGTTTTCTATTAAGATGCGAATAGGATTAGTTGTAAGAAGCCTGCATATTCGTAATGGAATGAGTTTATACAAAACTTCCATCTTCATTAAGAGTCTTAGATCTAAATCCTATCTCCACCATGAAGTCCTTTACACCTGAATCACATCTCCATTCGAAGTGTCTTGCACCCCAAATCCCCGTCTGAGTTCCCACACTTAAGTTCCCTTTCTTCCATCTCCATTATGGGGACTCGTCA
Source organism: Ophioderma brevispina (assembly GCA_023653785.1). Classification (NCBI taxonomy): domain Eukaryota; kingdom Metazoa; phylum Echinodermata; class Ophiuroidea; order Amphilepidida; family Ophiodermatidae; genus Ophioderma; species Ophioderma brevispina. The sequence continues at coordinate 99,829 of JAMKCH010056499.1, forward strand.
TCTAACTCCTAACCTTTGGTCATCTTAACTCGTGTTTTAATGGGTTAAGGTTGCACTTTGTGGTAAAAACAGTGTAAAATGACCATTTTGTCATATTTTTACCCTATTTAGTTTTAGACGGTGCATATAGCTGACAATGTGTTTTATATATGTATTGAAAGGCCCTTTAAAAGATGATAAGCGTAAAATAATTTAGCATTTTCCAATGCCATTTGAAGTAATATGTGTTAGTAACTTCATAAGTAAATTTCTTATTCACATAAACTTTTCCGAAAAAGCCTTTCAGTTTATATGTATAGGAGTACCTGTTCTGGAGCTTCGAAGGAAGAAAGCAAACCACCAATCTATAAATACGTGAACCTCATTATCATTAATTATCTGTCTTCAAGTCGTTTATACATAATTTATACTTAATAATTAAAATATATTAACATACTATAAGAATAATAACAATAATATAATAATAACAATACTCATAATAATAATAAAATAATAATAAGACCAATATAAACGGAATATTTTACGAAGAAAAAACGAATTGCACTGACGAACACGGAAAATTGATTAAGTCTATCCACAAATTACGGTGGGACTACTACAAAATATACGGTTTGTTGTAAACTAATTTAGATCACATTTACAGTTTTGTTGCAAATATAGACGAATAATTTGAATGAAACCCCTATTTTTACGGGATTTGAGAGACCGTCTTAAATATAAACATAATAGGCCTAAAAATTGGACGTAAATTTACAATAATTTTTCATCTTTTTTTACAAAATTTTGCTGCTAACTTATGCTGACAAATATCTACCAACGTGGAAATATTGTCTACCAAGTTCTCTTTTCAACTGCATTTTTACTAGGAAACTATTAAATGGCAAAATAAATTCTAACATGTTAAAAGCTTTAATAGCACGGACGAAAAAAGCTATTTTTTTTAATGACTGCCACAAACCACGATATAGATTAAAACTACTGGCTTATAGGATTCGTGATAGGCCGTCTTAAAAATAACTGTATTTTTTTTAAAAATAAATTGCATTAATTAAAGATATGTCTTCAAACTTAGCTTCTTGCATTAATACTTTATTTTCAATGATATGCCCTTTGTCCTAACTAAAAAACTATGATTGTCCATTCACCTTATGGCACAGTCACCACAGATATTTAGAGCATTACGTGGGCCCTGCCATTGTATACGAACTCCCACGAGACGGGGACCATCGCTGATTATTCCAATGTGGCTTAATCCGTTAACTTCCTCATCAATTACCATTGTCGTATCCATGCGTCGCGTTTTAACAGTGATTTGGACTGGCGGTTTGATTTGGTAAATTTCTGAACAAATCTTGATTCACAGGGGAATTAAACTTGAACTGTCAGGCAATTAGGAGTTACATTTTATGAAATTAGGTTTTAGGTCCAATAAACCATTATTAACGTTTTTATGATTGAAAAATACAGGTATTTTCTATCAAAATCGATAAAGCAAGGAATACATTATGCACATTTTCTACGCAAGAGCGATGTTGACGAACGAGAGATATGTTTTGGATTTTCGTGATATTGACACAAGTGCAAGAAGTCGATGTTTAAAAACACTTCCGTCTTTAAAATTAGAGCAGATTTTGTATAAATACGATTGTTTTAAAAAATATTCAAATTTATGTAACATCAGCCTATGTTTCAAAACCGCTAAGGTAAAACCTTGTAAAACTTTGGAGGGACTTCAAAAATTTATCTTCATTTTTATCCAAAAAAAATCCTATATGTACTCAACTTTCTGGTTCAGTGCGTTTTGGCCTTGGATCTGCGCCCCTATAAGTGAATATGAACAGAGACATTGCATAAAGAAACTAAATGATGTTCCAGATCAACTTCGCTACCAATTTTCGAAAACCAAACATTGACCAGCTGAGCAAAGCCACGCGGAATCCTATTTAATAACATACCTTGGAATATATACTTGCTTTTGAAGTATTGTCGCGGGCTTCTATATTGTCCGCATACAGCAACAACGCAAGTGGGGTTTATACGCATTAGTGGTTTCGGACACTTCTGGTGTTATTTTATGAGACGAGACTAACGGCACTACGTTCTAACGGTAGCAATGTTAATACAGAGATGGCCTACCTTGGTTCATATTGTCGGGTCTCAGCTACACTCAACTGCTGAAACATAATAAGAATTTGCAGGAATTTCTTTGCAACGATGATGAAATGATGCTCGACTCGCAGATGGGCACTGATGAAGATTAATAAAGGAGGCATTATAATTAGAATAGTAAGACAACCGGTGGGCAGATCCCTTACAACAACCTACAAAACAGATCCGGACGCAAATATCAGGAGGAGGCAGCTCAGATGAAAAACCAAGATCGGGTTGTTGAGGATATAGACCACTATTTTTCATATAGCTGTGTGTGGCACCCAAAACCAGAAGATAAGCCCATGGATATTACTGAAACTGCGGTGTAATTGAATCTTGTAGAACTGCAACAATAAAGGACTTTGCATGCACGAACTAATTTACTCTGATAGACGTATATTTTAATATTTGCTTCGGTATGATTAATCATTTTTACAAACCTTATGTCCTTATCGTGTGTGAAATAGCCTACTAAGTCCATATACATGGAGCTATTATTAAGCAGCGTAACTGTGTAGTTCAAAAATCCACCGGGTTTATTAATAGCATATTTTTCAATTGATTACAGTAGAGTAGCAATGTGAAATTTGGCTTGCAAGTTAATATATTAAATTTTAGCCATCTTATTTTTGCGTCGCCTGTCTAAGGCCAGGAAGAAAAACCTTTTAGGAATCACTCTGTCCACTGTTGTTGATGCTCTGTTTTGTGAAAAAAGGTTAACCTTTGCCTGTAATTTCTCTTACTGATGAGATTTAAACCAAACTTGGTCACAGGTGGCATTATGACATCCCCTCTTGTTGAAGAGGTTAAATGTCACATACCTAGGTCAAGGGTCATGTGGAAAGGTCATGTGAGGTAAACTTTGTAAATAGATTTACCAATGCTACACTTTGAACAGTTGCAGTTCAATGTAGGAACCAAACTTGGTTATTTGAAGTTTACATGCAACGCTCATTTGTTTAAATGGTCCACCATATCAGATCAAATTCATGTTAGGGTCTTTTCATGTCACTGGACCGCGACTGCAAGCGGTCCGAGGACCGATGTATTTTTTTTTATTAACAACTAAAAATGTTATAATATTTCAAATGAATCATATAGCGACAGAACAAAGCAAAAAATAAACTTTGTATATAGCATAGCGGAATTTGTAACATAGCTAGCTAAATTTTGCTATATAGCTAGCTTAATTTTTGTTATAGAGCTAGCTACAAATTTGCTATACAGACCTCGGTAAATTTGCTACAAAGTTTAGCTAAATTTTGCTATAAATCGTCTAGCTTTAATTTTTTATAGAGCTAGCTACAATGTGCTACAAGACCGATGCTAAAATCATCTCGACTACAGAGTTCCCAACAGCACTAAATTTTGCTATATAGCTAGCTTAATTTTTGTTATGGGTTTGTTGATTATATAACTTTGATTTTTGTTGCTACCTTGTTGATAATTAGCTTGATTTTGCTGCATACTCATGTTGATAATTAGCTCTGATTTTGCTGCATAGTCTGTCTGATAACTATCTTGAGTTAAAAACTGCATAACCTCTTGATCTTAGCTTGATTTATCTGCATATCCCCCCGGTTTGATACATTAGCTTGATCGCTGGTATAACATATTACTAGTACAGCAGCACAGCTTCAAGAAAGGTGCTAGGAAATGTCTCATACTCATGGTACACTTGCATTGAGTGAGCTCATAATGCCAAATCCATAAAGATGGGCCTTGGTCAACTTTGATTAATAGATTCACCTAATTTATGCAACTGCATATCGACCTTCGGCTTACATGGCCACATGAACTCAACCACGATCTAGAGATAAGCAAAATCATGGTGTTTTTTAGTGTCGGTCGTAATAGACCATCAAGAACAGCTTCATATCTAGCATATAGTTTTGCATGGTGTCTTTTTCCCCTCAAGATTTTCTTGTCATTGTGCTATATTGCTTTCCCAATAATTGCTTGTGACCCCCGCCTGCAACTGCTTGAATCAAGCGTTCTTCATTTTTTCTTGTAAATGGAGTTTGTTTCTCCTTGAGTGTCCTCCTCTACTTGCTTTAATCATGTTTTCAATATCCATAGATATTTATTACCATATTTTTTTACTTGAAATATTTTAATAATAACCAAACACCGAAATTGTTATAATACAGATATTTTGAGGTTATAAGGCTTATGCTCTGACCATAGTTGCAATTCAACATATTATATATATCATAAAAAATAAAACTGCTAAGGTAGAGTTATTTTTCAAAATAAATAACTTGTTGGTTGTTCGGTATTAAAATCAGTTTTGAGTGTTTATCTTGGGCCAACAAACTACTCATCTTCTCTTTTCTCTTTCCTTCTTTCTCAAGTGATGGAATAACAATCGTTTTCTCGAAGGGCTTCCTCGAAAGAATCCCTGTCTTTGCAGTAGAGTAAGCCAACCATTTTTATTTATGCTCCCTCCCCTTAAGCTGATCAATCTGATTGTATTTTTGTGTAAGGACCCAAAACTGAACAATTTAAATGTCTTCCACTGAAAGCCAATCGGATAGCATTCTCCTTTTCTTGGTCATCCCCTTCTGCGAGAACCCTATCAATCAGAAAACAAAACTGACTTTCATCATCCATTTTCCAGAAGTCTCAAAAACCTAACTTTTAATGTATCATTCAAAGGATCATCTGACCGCGGTAGAAATTCTTTATGTCAACCAAAAAGATATGTTCTGGATCGTTGATTAACCACGATCGCTTAAGTATGCTTTGTTATATCGCATGTCGGGCAAAACAATATGATGTATTTGAAAAAATTTCGATATTTTGGTTCAAGTAATTCTCGCAAACTCGGTCTCCCCGATCCCGTTGACCCGAAGATAATTGCAGAGTGCTATGAATAACACACCTTATATATATATCTATAGAAATTTAATCAAGAGCACCTACTAATCGTGAAGTTCTCAAGTTTAGTTGGGCATCCGAATCTATTAAACATAAGCATCCAATTACCGGCAGGCCCTCTGCTTTCCCTTTTCTTTTGCTTTCTTCTCAATTTCTATTTGGAATAGACTGGCTAGCTCCTTCAATTTTTCGACCAGATCCCTGCAGAGAGTCATCATCAGTATTCTCATATCACTGGCAAGCCAAAAGGCCATATTTTGTTAGTTTAGATAATCTGGGGTTCTTCGTCCGCGAAACTTGAATCGTAGTATATATTAACTTTTTGCTTAACTTTGTCTGACGCTTGTTACGATTTCTACAGTTGTGACTTACGTGCCGTATCGCGCACAATGGACGTTAGACAGTCGTTGGAATACCTTTTCGCATACCTTAGGATCATTATTACGTGTTTTCTATTGGGGTGCATTCGTGGGTGCATTAGGTCGAGTCGGTGTTTTGAATTCCGTTCTAGGTAATACGATTATGGATTTTTAGAAGGAAACCATACGCGTGGTTTTGGTTTAGTGCAGCACTTCTGAAACGGTTTAAGTCGGACTCAGAGATTGCGAAATATTATTTTTTTTGTGTAATAATGAAAATAGTCAACTAGCACTAAGACTAGTAACCTCAAATGCACAATTTCCGAAATTGGAGATGAACGGATTTCGTTTGATGCAGTAAAAACATACATTTATGTGTAGTATTCCGCCCCATAGGAAATCTGTAGTATAACAAAAATTCCGGATCCATTTTAAAACCAAAGTTGTGATTTTTCTATATGAAGGAATTTTCGATTTAAGCGTAACAATTTCACCCAGTGACTAGGAGTATGGGGGGCTCATATGGACACATGTGCAAAAGCAACGATTTTTTTGGAAATTGAGGGCGCCTTCCTCAGGAAATCTCTGAGTCGGCCTTTAAGTACTCGGACTCCCCCTCGCATATTATGAATTTGTTCCTCCTGGTGATGAGAACCGCGTTAAATTGGCCTGTTATTAATTAGCTGTGTACGTTCGATAGGTATTAGATAGACATGCACCGGTACAAGAATATGCTTCAGAAATCAAAGAGGGCGGTTTTTTTTCCTCATTCAGAGTCATTCTTATAGTTTGGAAAGACAAAAAATATTTAAAAAAATGAAAAGTATATAAGGCTTCACATCCATAAACGAAACAAAAGGACATGAAAGAATATTACAGGAAGGTAAAGGCCTGCAGCCAGCAGGAAAAGGTCTGTTATGCATGTGAAGAAGAGATACAATTACTAGCGAAGACTTAATATTATTTATTGCTGGTGAACTTGCTTGCTTTATTTTTGTTGCAATTTAGATAGTTTTTCCTTTATTATGAGCTATTATATTATGATATTTTTAACCCTTTTTTTTTTTTTTTTTTATTTTCAAAAAGTGTTTTCACAGTAAATATTCGTTTTTACTTGTATTAATTTTTTAACCATATATCTTGTTTAATGTTTTATGGTGTTCTAATGATTTTGTATGTGCAGGGCCCCGGGTAAGAACAGCGGTTAGCTGATTTCGGGCCTACCCTGGATAAAGATAATAAATAATAATAATTGCACTGATTTTGTAAAGAATTCAAAAACTCGGAACGAGTCAATAGAGATGACGAATAGAATTGTGCACTTTAAATATTTGAAATGTTTTTGTGTGTATATTAATTAATAATCTAAAATACTAAATTCCACCACAAAGATTGAGATGAAACGTTGTGATGTAGTAAATATTTATGTGTAGTATAACAGTACCATAGGATAGGCGACTGTATAACAAAAATTATGGATGTGGAATTTTATTACATAATTGAGATTTTCTATATGAAGGACATCAATTTGAGCTTAGCAATTTCACACAGTGATTAGGTGTGTTATGGCCAAGATTTTGTACATGGAAAAATTAAGATTTGTTCACTATCCACACACTACGAGTGTGCTATGTGTACTCATGACCACACGTAGTTTTAATCGTATACCTGGCTTACTCGTAGGACACACGTAGCCTACGTCCAAGTTTCACGAACGCGTAAAAAATCTTAGTAGTAACTTACGTCGCAACTAGGGCTACGATAGTCTTACGACTGCTTTCGCGAACGAACCCCTGGTAAGGATATATCCGATAATACAAGTTCTTTTGCAATTGCGTTTACAGTGCGGTGTTTTCCATCGGCAACGTGCTTTTGGATTTCATTAAAATGTTGAAAACTTTTGAGTCTGATGCATAGAGCTGGTTTGGGTTTCCATCTAACGTTGTTGAGACTTTGTTATTTTTTGGATTGTAAAACTTTTCCGTGTCTCGACCATATGCAGCACCACCATCAGATGGATCAACCCATAGAATAAGAATACCTTTCATAGACTTAGCTTGTGGAGCCAACGTGATATTCCAAATTGTGTCTGAATTATTCAAAGATAGTTTAGTGTGTCTAACTATTCTGTCATATAATACCGTTTGTTTACCTTTGTACAGATTTTGAATCCTCGTAGCTAATTCGGAGGATGTTATTATACTCGATTCGCGCTGGAGTATGGAACAATCTGTACTTTTTACGGGTGGGAGGTGTTTGTGAGGGCGCACAGCAATTAAATTTTGCCACTCGTAATCCGTGCCTTATTATTACTGTGTGCTCTACGGTCAATACGATGTCCAGTGGTCAAAACATAGAGGTCACTGGTATTAAAAGGAACCTACATTAAAATGTGAAATACTACCTGTATAAGTCAGGTGCGCTATTGAATCCTGAATATGGTAACAATTGATTTTGAGATTGTATTCACACAGGTGATATGAGGCCTCATCAATACTTTCTGCGGTAACCCTAAACTTATACGACTAATACAAAATCAATAGCCACTAATAGCTGGTCCAGCGCAGTATTATAGTTGGATCATGTTCGTACAAATATTTGAAATTAAAAACCTGGCCAAATACAACAACTTGTAATAACGTCGCCTAAATTAAAATTCTTTAGTCTCAAGATTACTTTGTCAGTGTAGATTACGGAAGAGTGTAGAAGGACCATACAGTATAAACATACCGTGTATAGTGCTCAGAAAATTATTTTTCCATGCTAACTCTGTTTAATTCTAAATATCGTTTTAATTCCTATAATGTCATATTCTTGAACATGTTCAAACACTTAAAAGATAGCGTTTTTGCAGTGACCACAAAAGCGTTTTAATTCCTAAAAATCGTTTTACATTGAATGATGAGAATGATTTATAAATCGATTGTATTAAAACTGTACAAAGTTTTTCAATTCAGAAAATACAGTAAACAAAATTCAGTTTTTTACTTGGTCCTTTTCCTTTCAAGTCATTTCTATTGTTAGGAAGCGAAGCGACTTCTTGGATCGATTAAAATGCTTCTTCCCTATTTTCACCTAATGGATATGGCCCAAAAACTTTCCCCCAGCTCCTATATCAGCGCGAATCGAGTATACATCAAATTCTAAATGAATGTCTGATATTGTGTATTTTGCAGTCGCATCAGAGCCTACAACGACTTTGCCATAACTATTGAATGTCGGCTCGTAGGATAATCTATCTTTAAGCTCGTGCTGGAAGAATGGCATGTGTGAGCCAAGTAATTCGAAGTCAAGTGGAATGCAAAATACGTTATCATAAGCCGTGCAAATGGCCACGTCTTTTGCTACAGCGCCTTTATCTCCTGCGTTAATTCTAATTTTTCGAACCGCTGCAGACTGAATACCTTGATAAACGGCATTTTCACGTTCTTTTGTTGATTCCAGAGGTCCTGGTATGTGAGAAACACGTCACTGTCATTCAAGTAAACACAGATTGGCCCTCTAATTTTACTTCATGTTTGCTAACAATTGCTCTTCTTAGGTTATTTACTATTGTTCGATTTGCGTCATTGTCTGCAGTAAGATCTATTTTGAAGATAT